>MJUU01067450.1:4107-42681 GCA_002080025.1 Modiolus philippinarum
TAACTAACCATTTCTTTTGAAATGACTTAATAATGGTATTACCATTGTAGTTGACATTTTTTTCCGGTAATTTTGCATCTGCTTTGTCTTTTTGCCCCTTTGGATTTTGGCTGCTGACAATAGAAAAAAGAAGGGAAAAGGGGAATGTGTCAAAGAGTAAAGTGAACTAACTAGAAAACAGACAAGACACACAAAGGCTTAATAAATTTCCTGACTTAGGACAGGCGCAAACCTGCTGCAGCGGGGTTAAACTAGTTTTATTGGGCCCAAACCTTTTCCCTATAGCCGATGTGATAAATAAAAAAAACAATCTGTTTTGTAATTGCGTAACCTTATTCATTTGATCATTTCGGCAACTTCAGTGCAGATCAATACAAAATTGTAAGACCAAAAATGAGAGATGTATAAAAATCTCATAAAGAAAAAAAACATTACCAAAAGAACCCAAATGAAAAAATCAAAATAAGGTACGTACAGATTTTGCGTAACGGAAGCCCCTTTAATGAATTATCTTATACTAAGACATTGCGACTTTCCAAATAAATATTTTCAATTTTGATTGTTTATTCATGATATTTCATTTATCCATACAACGAGCTAAAAGATGATTTATCAAATAATTTTTATGCCCCTAGATCGAGGATCATGGGCATATTGTTTTTGGCCTGTCTGTCTGTCTGTTTGTTTGTCCGAAACTTTAAACTTGGCTATAACTTTTGAACTATGTAAGATAGACTTTTCATAATTTGCAGGTGTATAGGTCTAGTCAAGATGAACATAAATATAAAAAAAATTAGTATAGGTCAAAGGTCAAGGTCAAAGAGGTTAAAAGTGGTTAAACTGGATGTTTTCCAATATTTGACTGTAGAATCCTTATTATATGTCTTGTTTAGAACGGGTTTGCTTTATGTTTTTGCTTATAAAATTGCTCAACTGTAATATGCCGACAGATTATACGTAGCATTTACTGTTTTTGAGAGAAAAGAGTCCCTAAGGGGGCCAAATGGAAAAAATGAATTTTTAAATTTTTTTGTCAGATCTTGATTCAGTGTTTTTCTGTAGGTTTCTTATATCATTTTTAAATAGATACATTTAACGATTAACATTTTCAATAAACAAGAAACAAAGGGCTTCATCCATTCCATAATAAAGGGATTTAATTGAGTGTTTTTATGGTAATAAACAACTTTTGAACTATGCAAGACTTTTAATACTTGGCAAGTGTATATGTCTAGTCAAGAGGAACATTAATATGCCAAAATATTTAGGTCAAAGGTCAAGGTCAGAAAGCTCAAAAAGGTCAAAAGGGGTTAAATTGGATATTTTCATATATTTTACTGTAGAATCTGGGGGCATGTGTAGTGTTTCACAAACACATCTTGTTTTATATATTTTCATGAAAAATTTATAGTTTTTCATATGCGCATTTCCATTTGTGCAATAATTAAATTAAAAAACACACTATATTAGACTGAAACAATAATTATTACTTTTTTTAATAAACAAAGAAAAATCTTTATTCCAACCAGTGCAACGTCTTGAATGGTTAGGTATCATTTGGGATTCTCATAATTTTACTTTGTGTATCCCTTACAAGAGGATTGAAAACCTTTCCCTTTCTATTACAAACTTGATTAATAAGTTGTCGTTTTTTATGGCCAGACAGTTAGCTCAGGTGACAGGTAAGGTCATCTCGTTATCTCCAGTAGTTGGTAATTTAACCCGACTTATGACCAGGTATTGTTATCTCACTATGGAATGTCGCACATGTTGGGACAAATTATTGTCCATTTTACATTCCAAAGAAGTGTTAAGAGAACTCAAATTTTGGTTAAACAATATACACAATATAAATAAGAAAGTCTTAGCTTCTTATTCCTTATCACCAGTCATTGTATATTCTGATGCAAGTAATGTGGCTTGCGGAGCTTACTGTGTAGAAATTCAGAACAAAGTGTTTCATAAAATGTGGAATGATTATGAGAAAGGCCAGAGCCCCACTTGGAGAGAATTAAAGGCCATTGAACAAGCACTCATTACCTTTTTGCCCGTTTTCAAAGGTAAAAGTTTAAGATGGTACACAGATAACCAAAATTGCATTCTTATTGTCAAAACAAGTAGCATGAAAGAGCATCTTCAACAGATAGCATTTTCCATTTTTTTCTATTTGTATGAAAGAAAGAATTTCTATTGACTATCCCACGGGACCAGAATACCAAAGCAGATTACATTAGCAAAATGATAGATCACGAAGATTGGGGTGTTTCTGATTACCTTTTTGCCTTTATTGATAATTTATGGGGTTCACATTCAGTTGACAGATTTGTCAGTCCCTTGGATTATAAAATTAAAAAAATTAACTCCCTGTTTTGGAATCCCCTTACGTCAGCAGTTGATGCTTTTACTCAGAACTGGTTAGTCCCCTATTTATCTTGTTGTTAAAGTTATCAAACACCTTTTTCTATGCAGAAGTAAGGGCACTTTAATCATACCTCGATGGGTATCAGCCCCGTTTTGGCCGTCTATTTTCACAGATAATTTGGAATATCGAGATCATGTTAAAGATGTTTTAGAATTCAAAGAGACGAACAGAATTTATGTTAAGGGAAGTAATCCAAAGTGTCTATTCGGTTCAGACCAATTTCTTTCAACTGTCTATTAGGCTAGATGCCACTTAATTTTCTATGTTACATGGTCCTAATATTGTAAATATTGTAGAGACATGGTGCAGATTATTAAGCATGACCCTGGTACTTTGATAATACTGCAGAGGCATGGCTTTGAAAGATTAAGTTTTGGTCCTAATATCTCGTGATATTGTAGTCGATATGGTCACGATTATATAGTAGTATATTTTATATTTTTATCTGTATATTTGTTTTTATACTCCTTAGAAAAGTTTTAGTGTATTGACAGCTGGTTCAACACGTCGGGTGTCTTATAAGAAACAGGAGATGCTTACTCTACCGGTGCACCTGATGTCACCCATGGTTTTAATTGGTCCGTTGTTTGTATGTTTGTGTGTCTTCAATTTTTCTTCTGTGCCGTACTCATGTCTTTGTTTCATTGTTTTTCCAATGTTTTCATTGTCCTTGGATTTATCGTTTTAGACTGACGGTTCGATTCTCACTAGTTTAACATAATTCAACCTAAAAAACTTTAACACTCTGTCATCTATTCTTTGGGTGTTTAAGCTCTATTCTTTGGGTGTTTAAGCTCTATTCTTTGGGTGTTTAAGCTCTATTCTTTGGGTGTGTAAGCTCTATTCTTTGGGTGTTTAAGCTCTATTCGTTGGGTGTGTAAGCTCTATTCTTTGGGTGTTTAAGCTCTATTCTTTAGGTGTTTAAGCCATCGAAGTTCGACTGAATTATTAAAAGCAAGCCACTATACGCAATGTTTGAAAAATTAAACACAAGTCACTCATATATGAAATGCAGGTGAACATTTTTTTTGAAAAAAATTCAGGGCATATTCTTACAGAGTGCAATGGCCTAAAAATATCACACGAGTATCTATTTTGTTTCCTTTTTTCGCAATAGTTTTCTTTTAAGCTTTGAAACTTTTTACAGTTGCACCTTAAATGGTATTCTATTTTATTTTTTTGTCATCCAAATTTTGATATTTAAGCTCACATTCTGGAAATCACAAATCAGCCAGAAATCTGGCCTTTATTAAACAGTAGGGTTTCAAAGGAATTTTAAGCTTCCGTATGTCACCGAGTCTAATGCAAATTGTTTGTGTTTTGCCATTAACAAAACCAGGATACCCAGACAATAATTACACTTGAACGCGCGGAGTATGATGAAATGTCCGTTCCTATGACTTTTGATTAAGATAATTACATAATATAACTGGCAGCAAATTTTTATACAGTTCAGAGAAAACTTTGTGGTTGGAAATGTTTATTGTATAATATTTGTATGTTTCCTCACAAATTTAATATTTTTAGAATATAGTTCTTCATTGTTTGAATTAATATTCAATGTTATATTTAGTCTGCTGGTAAGACCGTCATGTGACAAAAACTTATATGAAATATTTTCAACAATATTAAGTCTTTACTGTAAATTATAGCAAAAGTGATAAATCAAACTGTTTAAAGTACAAAATGCAGATTTGTATAAATGATTCAACTATAAAAAATGCATGAATTAAAAAAATAGTGTGGATAATAATGAACTCTCAGGAGATGACAGAGATGTAGTCTGGTGACCTGTTTTGACGCGGACCAGAAATGACGCATCAAATTTTATTTCTTCTACGATAGTAATGACGTCATTAATGATTCTATTTTCATTGATATCTAATTGTAAGTAGACTGCAAAAGTTAAATGTTGCATAAGGCCAGTCAAAATACGAAATTGCATACAAAATAGTACGATTTTCCTTAACACCTAACACCCACTATCCGTAAAACATTGAGCAAATATCTATTTGGGTGTAAACAGACAAACCAAATTCGCCCCTCCGCTGCTTTCATTGATATGTTTTTCGAAATTCAAAAACGTTTCATCGAAACTCGTGGAGTATTTGAGAGGATTTTAACCAAGAAGTAGAGTCTTCTCTTATATATTTGTTTTCTAAAAACATGCAAGTTTCTGTGCCATGTTTTGTACTTACATGTTCTGGCTTCTAATTCTGTACCTTAAGTAGTAAGAAATATTTGTATTTCATTTTCATTTATTGTACAATATTTCTGAACGGTAGCTGTCATGAATCGCAGAGAAGCAATGAAAAAAAGATTCTCTTAAAGACCCCAACCCCAATTTGAAATGTTCGATCCTACTGATTACCTAAAAGCGATAAACAATATTTGATAAGTTGGGGGGGGGTGAATGGCACTATGATTGAAAGTTTTCAAAAAGAAAAAGATTTACCACGATCTTAAATATTTGCATGCAATTAAAGCCATTGGTCATCAGAATGTAGGAGAATCTATATAGTTTATCAAATTTCTAAGAGAGAAAGAGTTTCTACAAGGGTTTTCCTAAGTGCGTCATTTCAGGTCCTTTTGGTGGAGGTGATCAGGATTCGGTATTAATCATAAAATGGTCTGTATTTTTTTCTTTTTACATGGAACACCTCAAAGTCTGGATACTAACCGATAAATAATGTTGTATTTAAACAAGAAAACGGCATATTACATACCCAATTAAATTAAAACAGAAAATATCCTTAAATGCGTCAAAACCGGTCACCCGGGGATACTTAACGAATTTTATCATGTTATTTGGTCATTTGTTAAAATTAATATGGTGAGAATGTAAAGTTATGTTTTAAATAAAGTGAATTGAATAAAACTTAATAAACGATAATTGAAAAGAATCATATCAAAAAAATAATTGAATCATCGGATACATGATTTTCTATAGTCATTTTTAGATATACATTTCTGTGAATGAATTTCGACTTTCTCCTGATCCCCTAAGAGGTGTTCTGGTGTCAATTCGAGTTGCATATTGAAACTTTGCAATTTCATTTCCAGGAATTCCACTCAGGGACCCATCTCTTCCTTGGTATATTTTCCATCGCTGTATTTTGTTGTCGAAATATCTGTTATCGTCTTCAAATCTCATAAAAATAAAAAAAAAGAATAACAATGACATCTTATGCTACCGTACGGTTTTAACTCAATATTTGGAATGTAAACTCTAGTTGGAATGTTGATAGGAGATTCTTGAACTCCTAAATTCTTATACATCAGTACAACATTATAGTTCATATTCAAGACTATCTGTTCGCAATTCTTTAATTTAGTGTTTTATGGCCATTTAAGGTAAGTTTTAAGATCTAAGGACATTTCCGCGAGGAATTTTTTTCGTGAATTTATTTATGTATTAGCAAAAATGGCGAAGACAAGCCCTCGTGAAAATGAGCCTCTTTTTAGTTTTACCATTTGTATACCTTGTCCTTGAAGTGAAGACAAAATTTCAAAATTCAAATTCCTAATTCTAATGAAATTCAATTATTAATTTCATACCAATTACTAAACAAAATTAATCTGATAACATGATTTTCTTATGGCACTTGTAAAACAAAATATTGAAATTGAATCAGATATGGCTTTACAATTAGTACTGAAAAAATATGGGGCTTTTTTTTATTAAAATAGAAAACATAAGTGCGTCAACACTTTTGGTCTCTTACAATATATTACTAGACACAATCCGTTAATCAAATTGGTTCAAAGCTTTCAGCCATTCCAGTTCAGACATTATTGCTTATTTTAGACAGGAGTATGTCTCACCTGCATTGTTGAGTCCGTAAAAAAATTCCCGTGCGAGAGATGTATGTTTTGTATACATTTCAGTTATGGTGTACTTATTCCTGAGAGAAATTCTCATATGGAATCACTATAATAATTTCAAATTTTGGCATTTTATCTTTTATTTTTTGTGTTTTCAAAATTATTATTCTGACCACCTTATTATTGCACCAACATCTCATAATTTTACTATGCCAGGTTTTCTTACTATTGACTCGATGGGTGCCCTGTGGTTGTTTAAACGTTGTGTTTGTCTTCTATTGGTCTTTTTGTCAGGCAATGGATGACAGCAATTGTAAGAATACTTTGCCTGTTGATTTTATGTTAGTTGACGATCCCGCATTCATGACATAATGAACATGGATGTAGCGTTGCTCGACATCCAGCAATGAATTGCGCTTAAACCGGTGCTAGGGACCGTCTTGCACTTACTATGAGGTATGAGCATAGATCATTGTTGAAGGCCTCATGGTGACTTCAAGATGAAGAACGACAATAAAAGCGTTGTTCCACTGCTTGTATGTTGCCCATAAGTTAGGTCATCACTATAGAAGTTTTACAATCTTTTGGACCGCTATGGGATATTTGTTTCCCAGATGACAACAGATCTTTCTCTTTGCCAGTAAAGTTTGTTTTTTCCTCTACTGGATTTGACTTTACTACCGGAGTTGACATGTTCAACACGGCGGGTGTCTTATAAGAAGCAGGAGATGCTTACTCTACTGGAGCACCTGATCTCACCCATGGTTTTTATTTGGTCCGTGATGTTCATTTTTGTATATGTGCGTGTCTTCATTTTCTTTTCTGAGCCGTGCTCATGTTATGTCTTTGTTTCCTTGTTCTTCCTACGTTGCCATTGTCCTTGGATTGTTCTTTTCAGACTGACGGTTCTGTTTTCATTTACTTTCCCACGTATTTGTGGAGATTTTGTCTCATTTGCCTTTACTCCATATCCCTTCAGTGCTTATTAACATGTTAAGCAAAACGACTTTTTAATAAACATACTTTCTATGTGAGCCTCTCAGAGATTCGTCTAGTTCTCCTTGGTATAATATCATATTGCCCAGATATCCACCGTAATATTCTCCTTCGTGTTCGCTTTTATATGTAAAAAATTGAATAAACTTAGAGTAACATCGTTAGTTGTAATAATTTTTGATACAGCTACAAACAGGTCAAGTACTGTTAAGGATGGTCACTCCTCAGGTGTTTGAAACTGTGTCTAACTTTCGGAATTCTCTTGTTTTTTACATTATTATGCATTAGAAAATTTTGCGCTCTGACCCCAATTTTCTTTTCAAAATATGATAGTATACATCTTCAATAGACTTCTGACAAAATTTAATGAAATTCTTGATATGCCTTCATCGAATTTCAAAGGTTGATTACCTTAATGCAAACTGAATGAAAAGTCTAGAGAAGTTTGGTTTCCCGCCAAAATTTCAGGCGTTTAAATGCCAAAAACTACCACATGGACCTATCAATATTTTTGGCTTAAAATGATGTATGATCCATATTTTAATAAATGAAAATAATAATTTTAAATCCTTGATATAATGAACTTGAGGAGTTACCATCCTTAAGATAAAACGACTCAATGCTGGACCTAGTTTAATGTACAGTAAACACATCAGTCGTTACCTTAGAGACTTGTGTATTTTCATTATGTTTCCTCTTCATTACATATTTCTTGCACGAACAGTAATTTTGTGGTACACAACAAGACTTTGAATTTGGCGTTAGCTATCTGGAGGTTTAGGTAACCATAAACCGGTTTAATCCTACCGCTGGCTTTTGCTAGTGCCGGTACCAAGTTCGACTATGCCTAGTGCCTATTGTTATTTACGTCTGTCTCTTGTCTTTCATTTGTGTTTTTCTAGTGCAGTTCACTTGTGAGTTGTGGCGTGTGATTGTAGTTTTTAGCCATTATAGGTGCTTACTTCTATCTTTGTTTGTAATGGACTAAAGTACGCCCAACGAAATTTGCCGCAGCTAAAATCGCTGTTGCTATTTTGTTTTGAATAAGACCCAAAATAAAACATATATGTATCATTTTCCAATTTTTTGCCACTACTCTTAGTATATTTACCGATATAATCAAAGGTCAAATAAAAATATTTTCAATAGACCTAAATGTTAATTTCACACGAAATTCGATATGGGAGTGATTGATGAATGATTTACGCAAACCAATAGACCAATGACAAAGGCACCAAATTCATTGCCGATGAATTACTTATTTGCATGTAGGATGCTTGTTTGTTGTTTATTCGGATGGCCAATGAACAAACAGAATTTTGATTTGTTTACCAATTTACATAAAAATGTTCAGGTACATCTCAGAATAAAATTTACAGAACCAATATCCAGTTACCATTTACTTTTATCAAAATAAATTTGTTTACAAATAAAAGGTTTTTGTTGACACTTTGTTAAGTAATTACATAATTAATTTTTTGCTTGTCTATCGAGATTAACTACAGACCCACGTGTTTTAGTTAATCGATGGGTCCCAGGGCATTATAACAATTAATACAGGTGTTCCGTTAACCAGGTATACTCCCTCTGTTTTCGACTTCAATTTTCTGTTAAAACAAAATAGAAGGGTAAAAGAAAACTTTTTAACCCTTTGTTGTAGAATTATGGTAATGCATGCCATGAAGCGGCAAAAAATTAGCTTTTCCTGTCATCCTTTAACATTTATTTAAAAGGACATTTGGAGAAAAGTCGCGGCAAATTTCGTTGTGGCTACATTAGTTGAATCACTTTTACGGGAATTTTCATTGGCTGAGCGCAAAGTAAAAGCACAACACGCATGATAAGCTATCACTTTTTCGACGTTTTTATTTGACCATTGTGAGATCTCGTTGGCCTTGATTTACCTAATAACTAAAAACAAAAACAAAACTGAAAAAAAAAACAGCGACGTCGTAGGCAAGCAAACACAGAACAGCAGTTCGGCACTTGAAATTCACTACATTTATTTACGAGTATGACAAGAGAAATAGTTGTAACAACTCGAAAAAAATTGTATATCGGTGAATATTAACCCTCATTATGTAATTTAAAATTTATTAAACTCGCCATAGGCTCGGTTATTATTTTGTGAAATTACACAATTCTATTTGATATCCATCGATATGTATACTTTTTTGTTATGAAAACTATAAATACTGTTAAATCCCATCGTGATTGTGTTGATTTCGAGAGTTCTTCCAGATATCCTTCGAGGTTGGTGATAAACATCTGTTAGTGAACTCCTCATTCTTCATCATCTTGCACATGTATTAGCTGAGTTACATAAACGCGGTATATAGTGGGTACAAGGAATTTATCGATGTAACTTTCCTCTTTTTACAAGGTTTGGGTACCCATAAACCGGTTTACCCATAAACTGGCTTTTGCTAGTGACGGTACCAAGCCTGACTGTCCCGAGTTCCTAGCATTGTTTACGTTTGTATTTTGTTTTTAATATGTTTTTTTCCGTTTCTTTAGTATAATGTGGCATGTGACTTTGTTTTTTGGCCATTCTGGGTGTTTTCTGTTATCTTTTTTTATTCTATTTTGTATAAATAAGGCTTCGAAAGAATAGAAAAAAGATATTTTACTACAAGATATTAGTTGGCTTATTGTAGAAGGCATCTTCCCATGTCAAATATTTGAGATCTATATCCTTCTCCACATATTCTTGAGAGATTTAGCTTATATTTTCTGTGATGCTTTTGTACACAAGAAGCAAATTGATTAGCCAATATAATGAACCAAAACTGGTTAACACGGATTTGCATAGATTCGTCAGGTTGTATTTAATAAGAAAATTAGTCCGGGAAATATAAATGAAGTCTGTCCCAATCTCAATGCCTTATTTAATTGTTCCTTGTGTATGGGAGGAGCCCAAGAAATGCAAGGCAAATCTTTGAAAAGTTAATTGGGAAGGGTAAAGGAGTCAAACACTTGACTTTGTAAGAAGGCCTTTTGTTCAAAATGAAGACCAACAACAGAAGTGATGTTCCATTTACTTAACTTTACAATGAATTTGTAAGTATTTTGCCTCATGTACATTAAACTTCATTCAAATATTTTGGAACGAGTAGGGTACAAAATTACAAAATTGGTCCACCTTGGCACCGATGGATTGCTGACACATCAGTCCCCCCCCCCAAAAAAAGACTAATATATTGTCGAGCAAAGGGTGTTTCATGGCAGTGACGTTGTCCTGACTATATTTGTTATTGACGGCAACGTGGTTCCTTTCTTAGCAGGAGCTATCATGACCTACTCTGAGATTTCTGTACTGTTTCGATCCATTCATTTTCAGAATTACGTCTAACCATGAACATGAACTTACGCTCAAAATATTTTTATTTTCATACTAGGTATAACTTTCGATGTCTATCGGTCTGATATGTCTAAAAGATGAATCCTAAAAAGGATTTCGGTTTTCTTTGGAAAGAAACTTTGTTTCTGTTTCTGTGCTTTGTGTCTTTCTTGCGTCGTTGTTTTTGTTTCTAGCGTCATTGCTCTTTGTGTTCTCGTTTTTGCCCTGTCTTTGGACTTCCGATTTTTGTGAATTTCACTCCTTTGTTCCTTCGGTATTCTACTGCCATTGTTTCTGCCAATCCGAGGGTCACAATTACATTACATTTGTGTAATTGTTCATCCTTTCATATTCTGAAAACAAATCATAAACGGAATATATAGTTATCGTGCAATGGTTTTTCCACCAAAATGTTTTTCTTTTTCTGAAACCCGTGTAACACAAAATGACACATTGGTGTAATAACAGATAAAAAAAAACACCAGCTATTGAAAGTGCAATAACCGAAATAAGAAACACGTGTTGTTATTACTTCCTTATAATGTGGTAACTTACTCATTTTTCTTTTTTATCCTTGTAATTTTCCTATAAATGATGAAAATAATAGCGATTCCACAACCCAAAACGACGACAGCTCCAACTGAAAGAGGTCCTGCATAAGTCGACCACCATTCTGAATCTGAAACGAGTACAATCAAATGCTGTTATGTAAAACATTACAAAATTGAGTTGCATGCAACGAAGAAAATCATCAATGTATATATAGTACAGTACAATCTGATCTTAATATTCTACGATTTCTTCATTTCAAAAAAGGTGATGTAGCGGTTATCGCGTCGGACAGCGAAACCATATTGATCCCCGATCAGGGTGAAAATTTCATGTATCTATTTTTCGGATCTCTTTTTACACCATTTGCAAGGATGGTCAAAAGGAAAGACCGATTATCCATTAGAAAGCCACAAAAAATTATTGATCCGAGTTAGGGGAGAGTAAGACCTCTTGCACTTAAAGACCCCTTCATAGAGCTCGATAAAATCAGGCCTTGTTTGGCCGTTATAAGGGCTCATATCGCAAGATGGAGAAAACAACGGCAGTAGAATACGGAAGGAGAGGGATTAAAATAAATTGCAATATCTTGTTTCCCAATCTAGGATAAATAAGTTTAAACTAAACATTTAGAAATATCAAAGAAAAGATACCAATTAAACAACTACAATGGCCGGCAATTACAATAACATGACACAATCCACAAAGGGAATGCCCCAAAAAAAACACAAATAACAGACTAGAGACAAATAAACAACGATAGGATCTCGGGACAGCCGGACTTGGTACCGGCACTAGCAAAAGGTAGGGTTAGGGTTAAACCGATTTTAGGGTATCCAAACCTCTCCTTTCTCTATTTATCCTCCTATCATATGATAAACATAGGAATAAAATCCAATACATGTAGACTAGTAACTCCATGACCACAATCTTGAAGAAGAAAGGAATAGGACAAAACGTCATTTGGAAAGATGGGTCAAAGAGTGCTTGCCGCTAGCTCAAAGAACCTAGTCTTCTGGTAGAACACTGTGGTACTCCAAACTAGAAACTTCCCGAATGGTTTGGTAAAGACCTATTATCCTTTAGAAGCGACGAGAAATAATTGGTCCGTGTTAGGGGAGAGCAAGACCTCTTGCACGTTAAAAGACCCCTCCATAGAGTTCGAAAATAGAATACCTAGCTTTGCAGTTATAAGGGCTCATATCGCATGAAAACAACGGCAGTAGAATGCCAGAGGAATTGGATTAATATTCGTTGCAATAACTTGTTTCCCAATCCAGGATAAATAAGTTTCAACTAAACATTTAGTAATTTCAAAGAAAAAGATAACAATTAGGGGTAGGTTTAAACCAGTTTTGGGGTACCCAAACCTCCCCTTTCTCAATTAATTTTCCTCTAATATAATAAACATAGGAATAAAATCCAAAACATGTAGACTAGTAACTCCTTGACCACAATCTTGAAAAATGGTTCAAAGAATGCTTGCCGTTAAACTGCCGGATAGCCCAAGGAACCTAGTCTTCTGGTAAAACACTGTCGCATTCAAAACTGAAAATTTGGTTTGGTAAAGAGTAGTCATGTATGTCAGTAGACATTAGTATCACTGAGAGGCCAGTATATGTTATATCTTCAAGTCATTTGATTAAAAAGCCAATTTCACCGAATCGTGTGGTATATCCCGTCAGTATCCACTCTTATGGAAAGAATGTAAGTTACGTCACAGTTTTTCTGGATTTTTTTTTATCAGTTTCTGACATTTTTTAAAAACATTTCAATAAAATCGAGGATGAGAAATACCCTTTGTAAAAAGCTTCTTTCGAGTCACGTCATATTTAAATATCAAATGTTTATATCATTTGTTAAACTTCTTAAATAATAAAATACCGAAGTTATACAGTGGGGTGCACACACAACCTCTTGTCCACGTTAACTTGGAGAATAGCCACGAGAATAGCTCTGAGTTAACTTGGAGCAGACTTAGAACGGAACTATCCTAGAATCATGTCTCCTCAGGTCCGACAATCATGTCTCCTCTGGCCCTGGAATACGTATCATGATCGTTCTATCTATGACCATTCTACCTAATTCTGCTAGAGCCATGGCCGTTCTACCAAAGTCTGTTCTTGTCATGACCTTTCTACCGAATTCTGCTCTAGCCATGACCATTTTCTCCAAGGCTGTTCTGGTCATGACCGTTCTAGATAGTCAAGTCTGCTCTGACCACTACCGTTCTGGTCCTAATATTATTAAATCTAGTTTTTAATTAGAGGTCTCGGAATTGCCTGTTTCTCGAGCCCAAAACCGCGTAAATAGAAAAAATAAATAAATTACTCTCATATTTTACGATGTTTTCAATAATCATCTGATTCAGTTCAAATTATCTGATATTTGTTTACATTTTTACTATAATTTTATTCAGGATTTTTATTATTATGATAAATTTACAGAAAACTATTGCGATCTAAGTTTTCGGGAATACCCCGTCTCGAGAAGGGAAATAACTCTTACTTTCTAGTTTTAATATTTGCCTAAATAAACACAGGAAAATAACTAATGCCCAAAAAAAAGAACACTTACCAAAAAGCATCTTTATATCCAAATTCTTTATTTCAATATTCTATTTTTTAATTTTCTTTTTCTTTGTTTTTCTTTTCTTTTTTTTACAATTGAAATGTATGAAATATACGTGTAAATATCGAACACCGAACACGATATGAATATTTGTCACGGCTGTGACAAGAGTAGTCAGAGCTAGATTAGGTCAGAGCGGTAATACGTAGAACAGGTCGGCTGAGAGCAGTCATGAATAGAATTGATAGAAAATTGTCTCCCTGCAGCACAGGGTCAATAAAAAGAGTCCAGATTTTTAGCTCTGTATTTCTTGTATAAAGGTGTACTTTGTCGTGATAGAATTTTGACTATAGATACATTTAACAATTTAGCATTTTAACTCCTATTTTTTTTTCTAACCAATATGTAAGACTATCTGTCGAATAGTAAATTTCTCCTCTGTTTTACAAAATGACAAGGTTGTGGTAAATTTGATTTCTGTATTGTACAATTCAGTATATAACATGCAGCAAATACTTATGAAAATTTTTTTTTCATTTTTCAAATGTGATTTTTGTTGACAAAACCAGTAAATGCAATTAAACATATTTTGATAACTTTTGAAGAACTATTCTGATCTTTTATATAAACACCCTTATTTCAAAATTTCATCTCCTACATATTTTATATAAATAGCATGTCTTATATGCCCAAACATTATGGCATTCAAAAAAATTAATTAAAAATGAAGATTTACTAAATCATAAAAAACTTCTCAGGACAGCAATATATGTGCAGAGGAGAGCCTTTACTCATGTAGAGTAATGCATTTTAATGTGTTTACATCTTGTCTCATATGATGCAAAAATATGAGATGATGATTGCAGTTTTTGAAAAGCAAACATATAGAAAACTTACCATTAAGACTACTTGGGTTAACAATTTCCGTTTTGTCAGACTTGGTTGAATTCGAAGTTGATGTATGTTCTGACGATGTAATCGTTGATTTGGATATTTCATTAACTGGAGTTACAGTTTCTTGTGACAGTGTTGACGATTCTGTATTTGATGCAGTCCAAAACCGATCTGTATTTAATGCAGACGTCACTTTACCTGTCAACTGTGCTTCAGATTTCAAAGTTGTATAACTAAACGTTGTTGCTCTTTGGGTTATTTTGACGGGTAAAGTTTTTGATTTTTGTGTCCCAGCTTTTGTACTTGAGCTAATGGGCTCAGTTGCAATTTGGTCGTTTGTAGACGTCGTTGTGTCGCTGGAATAGATTTTTGATGCAAAATCCTCCACTGTACTGCTAGGTGTTGACATTTTCCTTGAAGCTTTCGTTGTTATTATATATTTTGGTGTAGATTTTGTTGTGTCATTGTTAACCATCTTTGGTTGTTTCGAACTTTCAATTGATACCTTTACTGCAGTCGTAACCATATCTTCTGGCGACGTTCTTGTTATATGTTCCTTCAATGGCGAACTTGTCAATGTCGAACCTATCATTGTTGGTGTTAAGGAATCGGTTGTCAGATCGAAAGACATTTCTGATGTAAATTCTTCAAATGTCATACTAGATTGTGTCGTTTTTTCCTGGGCTGTAGTGATCATATCTTCCGATGATTTATTTACTGTAGACTTGTTTGACATACCGCTGGACTCTGTGGATTCATCCATTGTTGTAATACTGGTCGTCATAACAGAATCTTCATATTTTACAACAGCAGTGGTCAATCTTGTCGATTTTATGTTCAGTGCAGTTGTAATCATATCTTTCGTTGACGTTTTTGTGTCTCCCAATGTGACATTGGCCCGTGTCGAAATTTTCTCGAGTGTAGTAATTGCAGTCGTTGTCGTATCAACTGTTGGCGGTTTTATTGTAGATCCTTTAAATGTCACTAAAGGTTGTGTAGATGTATGCGTTTTTGTTCCAACAGTAGTTTCCTTCATCGCTTTTGATAATGTCGACTCTCCCGCTGTCGTCGGTATTGCAGTCATCATCATATCTTTTGTCGACGATTTTGACAAAGAATCTTCCAATGTTGCACTAGTTTGTGTCGTCGAGGGTGCTGTTTGATTCGTTGATGTACTTATCTCAATATCTCCTTGTAACATTTTCGACGTGATCTTTTCGGATAGTGTTGATACTTCTTTTATTTCTGTAACATCGGTCGTGGAAACGTCATTTGGTGGCGATTTTGATGTCGAATCGTCAGATATTATACTGGTCAGTGTCGATTTATCCATTGATGTCATCACATCTCCTGGCGACGTTTTTTCATCCATTTTAACACTCGACTGTGTCAACTCTCCCACTGTTGAAGTTACTGATTTTGTCGACATATCTGCTGATAACGAACTAGAATCTTTCAGAGTTGCATTAGTTTGTTTCAGAGTTGTCATCGTTAAAGTAGTATTTCCTGGCGATGGTTTTGATGTCGACTCTTTTAATGACGAATTAATTTGTGTCGATTCTTCTTTTGTTGCATCGTATGTGTTAAAAAATTCTGAGGTTTTCAATGTGGAATTTTCCAAAACGGTACTTTCTTGTGTTGACGTTTCAACTGTTGTCGTTTTGAAAGCCGACATCATACCTTCTGATGTTATCGATGTGGAATCGTTCAGTGTCACACTATGCTGTGTAGACGTTTGCATTGTTGTAGTAATTGAAGTTGTATTTCTGTCTTTTTGTGATGTTTTTTCTGTAGATTCTCCAAGCGTTACACTCGTTACACTCGGCTTGGGCGAGTTTTCTTTTGGTGTTGCCTTAACAGACGTCAATTCTCCTAATATCGTTGTTTTTGTAGAATCACCAAATACTAAACTAGACTTTGCCGAACTCCGATGGGTTGTAGTTATTTCAGTCGGCATAATTTCTTCTGTTACTTCTGTTAATTTACTTGTTGTGTAATCTGACAATGTCAAACTCGATTGTGTCGTCTTCAATCCTTCTGATGTTGTTGTTAATACAGAATCTTTTAATGTTTCGTGTGATTTTGTAAACGATCCAGATGTTGTTGTTTTTACAGTCGACGTAGTGTCTCGTTGTGAGATATGTGTTGTTGAATCTGTCATTGATACACCCGTTTGTGTAGACGTTTCTTCCATAAGTGTTGTTGTTTCAGTTGTCGAGTTTCCTGATGCTGTTGTTGATACATAGTCTTCTACTGTCTCGTTATGTTTTATGGACGATCCAAATGTTGTTGTCCTTACAGTCGACGTAGTATCTCCTGGTGACATATTATTTGTTGACTCTGTCATTGATACAGCCGGTTGTGTAGACGTTTCTTCCATAAGTGTTGTTGTTTTAGTTGTCGAGTCTTCTGATGAATCTGTCATTGATACACCCGTTTGTGTAGAGGTTTCTTCCATAAGTGTTGTTGTTTCAGTTGTCGAGTCTCCTAATGCTGTTGTTGATACATAATCTTCTACTGTCTCGTTATGTTTTATGGACGATCCAAATGTTGTTGTCCTTACAGTCGACGTAGTGTCTCCTGGTGACATATCTTTTGTTGACTCTGTCATTGATACAGCCGGTTGTGTAGACGTTTCTTCCATAAGTGTTGTTGTTTTAGTTGTAGAGTGTCCTGATGTTGTTGATACATAATCTTCTACCGTCTCGTTATGTTTTATGGACGATCTAGATGTTGTTGTTTTTACAGTCGACGTAGCGTCTCCTAGTGAGATATGTGTTGTTGAATTTGTCATTGATACACCCGTTTGTGTAGACGTTTCTTCCATAAGTGTTGTTGTTTTAGTTGTCGATTCTCCTGATGAATCTGTCATTGATACAGACGGTTCTGTAGACGTTTCTTCTATAAGTGTTGTTGTTGTTTTAGTTGTCGAGTCTCCTGATGCAATTTTTGATACAGATTGTTTAAATGTGATGTCAGATTCTGTAGACGTTAGAGACGTTATTTTATCCGGTGATATATCTCCTGAAAATACATTTGTTGTAGAAATTGCCATTGCTGCATTCAGCTCTGTCGAAGTTTTCGCTACCGTCGTTGTAAAGTCTTCACTAGATGTTGCAGTGGTAAGGGATGTTGATATCTCATTAGAGGTAATATCTCCTATTGAGGTTTTCGTTGGAGGATTCATTGATATACTCGGATTTGTCGATTTTTGCTGCATAATTGCATTTGTAGTCACATCTTCTAATGACGTTCTAAGCGAAGTACTTTGATGTGTCGAATTTGCCTCTACAGTGGAAACAATGCTAGCAGTTGCACCTTGCGGACAAGAATCCTAAACAAAAAATGATATCATTTAACTGTAATTGAGAATGAGTGTGTTTGGCATGTAACTGCATCTTATAAAAGCTGAACATAAATCTGATATTTAAAGTTGAACTTAACTTCAACATTTCAGCAAATATATTAGTTTTATCATACCTGTTTCTGCTTCTTCCATCAGCAGTTAGAATCAGATGATTTATCTTAATATAAGTACCAACATGCAATTATGAAGTTTTAGAAAAATGCTACCATAAAAAACTGAATGTTTATGGAATGTATTTAGAATCCACTGATTCACTTCCGAAACCTCTTCTACTATACTTTATTGTATACTTGAAAAGAAAGTTTTTAGCTTTAAAATGACATGTATGAATTTTGATATTTTCAGTCTTTAAATGATTCAAAATAATTTGTTTGGCATATTTTGGGCACAATACTCTATAAATTTTAGTCATTTCGCGTTGAGTGCTTTCTTTAAAGTTTAAAGATGTGATTGATTAAACGTTATATGACTTTCAAACTCTATCAATTTATTAAGTAAATTATATTTAATTTATGTCTGAACATTCTTTGACTTTTTTTCTATTAAATGTCGTATAAGCAAACATGCATACCAAGATAACACAGGTAACTGTAGTAAAGATGTTATTACAACTTAAGCATTCTTCATCATAAATGATAATAGTGACAGGTCCTCCAAAACTTATTCCATCATTAGACAGACTGATTTCATACGCGTCTGCAGTAAAAGGATCTGACGAGATGTTCGGAGACTGCAAACTGACAGACACCATAAATACATTTCTGTAGTCAGCTTTTATTATCTGTGCACCCGAGAAATATATCTTTGTGCTGTTGAAAATCTAAAAAAATCAAAAGATAATTTAAGATTTGAAACTGTCCGAACGCAAGTTCAGTTTTTCATGAAGTAAACGGGTCAGTTTTTCCTCTTAATACGACTAAAACAACATCTGTTAGTTTACGGGAAATTTTGTGGCAAATATAGCTTAAAATACATTAATATTTGTTTTGACAAGAAAAATGTAATAGATTAACAAAATACTAATAATTATTAATGATATAATTTCTGCATATGCGCATTTAGACAACTTATGTCTCTCCAGTGCACATCAAATCAAAACATTTGGAAGACCATACACTCAAAAATGTATAAAAGCTGATAAAGATCAAATTACCAGAGGATCCTAAATAGAAATCTTAAACCAGCAAAGATCAGAGTTTTGCATGAGGGAAAAAACTCCTTAGTTTTAAATAGAATTATGAAAATTAATACAAAATTAAAAGATTCCAAATTAAATCGGTTTCGAACCAGAATTAGAATATTGACTACTGGATACCTCGGAATAAAGAATAATTTTGTATGTAATCTTTTAATCAACATTTTCACTGTCGATTGTCTTGATTCGTTGAAACGTAATAGTTTTTATCAACCTAGACTTAACGATGATCTGAAATATCTCATTGTTAAAGATGTTACCACAACTGTGCTGTTTCAAGTTTTTAACAATTGTATTCAGAACATTTAAATCAAACTCGGCTTTCTCTGGTGTAAAAACATAGACTTTTTCAATATATCTAAAGTACAAACTTGTAAGAGTGGTCAGCTTATAACGAGTCACAAGTCATAAGGAACTACTGAATGAATTGGGACTTAATCCTTTATCTATTCGTCGAAAAATTCTTGAAATTCTTCTCTTTTTCAAAATTATCAATGATGATTGTGCCAAGTATTTATCTAATTGTTGTCCCCTAGTTATACATAACACTGAAAATTATAATCTTCGGCGTAAGGATAAGATTCTTCCCTTACGAACACATACGGCTAAGTTTTCTTCTTCGTATTTTCCCTCCACAATCAGAGAGTGGAACCAAATTCCACGTGAGTATAAGTTATCAGCTTCCTTCAACATTTTTAAAGAAAAAATTAAGTCCTTTTTCTGTAAAAGTAATTGAAAAAAGACATATTCATTTGGCTTTGGTATTGGTAAAGTAAATCATACTCGGATTAGATTAGGTCTAAGTGGATAAAATGATCATTTATTTAATTATAATTTGATTCCCTCTGGGCTTTGTAAACGGTAGAACAATTCTTCCTCTGTTGTAAATACTATAACAATATTTCAAAACTTGAAGATGCTATGAACATTATAACTTACAAAGAAATGATCACTAAATATTTAGTTGATATCTTTAAATTTGGAAATGATAATTTATCGATTGATGACAACAAACCTTTGTTTCAATATATTTTTGAATTTATTGAAAATAGTAAAAGATTACGATTCATTTACTATTATTTGTACTTTTTTGGGTGAGTGTGTCCGAGAGAGTTTTTTGTAATATATTTTGTCTTGTATTATATTGTCTTGTTTATCTTTATGTCGAGGAGAATATCTATGTAGCCCTTGGGCTGTTTGTCATCATCATTAAATAAATAAAGCATTAAATTAAGATCGAGTGTGAAATAAGCACGTTAATTACATTTCGCCCGTGCATGTTCTAGAATGTTTGATATTGTTCAATTACTGGAATTCAGTATAAGAAAGTCACCTGAAAATGTCTTCGTTTACACCAAACAGTTGTGGAAAAAAAGGTTCCATATACATTCGTCCTTTTACATGAACGTGTTCTTGTGTGGCAGTGTCCATCGCTTGGCAGGCTTATATTGGAGGGTGGTATTGCTATATCAATAGCACAATCTTCTCCAACAAAACCAGTCACACATGTACAAACGCCTGTCAAAATTAAGATAAACTGCAAAATTTATGTCAAGGACAAAAGTCATATGCCAGCCTGACATTTACTTCCAAAACCAACCTACATACTAAATATTATCGATATATCACTTAAAATCATGAGGCATTGACTAAATCGGAGAAACTAAACGTGGACTCTTGACCATGAGATTAAAGTCAAGGACAAAAGTTATACCCCAGAGGCCAGACTGGCTTGTACTATCCAAGACCAACCAGCATACTGAATATTATCGACCTTCTACATAGAGTTATTGAGAAATGGACTCAATCAGAGAAACGTGGCTTCTAGGGGGCGTATAGCAATGGTCCGAAAGCCCATTAGTCCGAAGGCCCATTGGTCCGAAGGTCCATTAGTCCTAAGGCCCATTGGTCCGAAGGTCCATTAGTCTGAAAGTCCATTTGTCCGAAGGTTCATCGGTCTGAAGGCTCTTTAGTACGAAGGTACATTAGTCAGAAGATCAATTGTTCCGAAAGTCTAATGAATCGTCTATAATGGTTTGATAACTTTCTTTCAAGGTAGATAGGCATTAATATTTCCTTCAATGAGATTCAAGCTTAAGGCCCCATCCTATCATACTGAAATCTGCAATAAAAAGTAAAGGAGACCGTGCTTGTTTTTTCTAGAGTTAAGATTAAATTTGTTCATTTTTAGCCATTTTTATAGGACATACGGAGGAAATTCGGAACAGCAATCTTTATAGAACGTTTTACCCATAATAAGTTTATATATATTCTTTGTACATATTATTAATTTCAAGGCCACTGTGACCAGGCATATTCCAGGTTCTTGGCTGATTGTGAAATAAGATTGTTCGAACTTAATGGGGGCAAGAACTTTTCTGTGTTTTGGCATTTTCAGGTGGTTGTTTACTTGTTTGGTCAAATAAATCAATTTGTGTTTTTTGACAATTTGGTGTTTTCTTTTCTGTTAAATTTATACTGTAAGAAAAAGAAGGGAAACGGGGAATGTGTCAAAGAGACAACGACCCTAAGGGGAGCAATAACAAATCAAAGCCACCATAAGATCTTCAATGAACGGTGAGGAAACCCCACACCCAACGGTAGGTCGGAGTTGGCCCCTAAATAAAAGAGTAATCAAGTTCAGCGAAATAAGCATCTTCCTACACTCCGATAGACATAAAGTGAACTAACTAGAAAACAGACAAGACACACAAAGGCTTAATAAATTTCCTGACTTAGGACAGGCGCAAACCTGCTGCGGCGGGGTTAAACTAGTTTTATTGGGCCCAAACCTTCCCCCTTTAGCCAATGTGATAAATAAAAAAACGATCGTAACAACAGTAAAATTCAGTTGGCAACAGGACTGAGTCAACTGTGAAAAATGAAACTGAAAGAACTAAATATACGGACATAAACATGAAATCACAAGAGACTACTAGCAGTTAACTGACATGCCAGCTCCAGACCCATTACCAACTGACAAATTAAGTTATGTACCCTCAGTATACAGCTTCCATCAAGATCCCTTCCTGTGAGGAGTTTAGCATAATGATTTCATGTATATACCGGAATGTATTTACTAATTGTAAACGAAAAGCAGCGTTTGCTGTTAATCATGAAAATTGTGTTACTTGTTTTGTGGCTGTTATCATAGACTTAAGTTTTCATGGAAATTAAAGATTGTTACCATGTTAATGACAATTGCCCCTAGTCTATTTCAAACTCAGCACATTTCTGAACAATTCAGACGATTTTGCAAACGCCCCTATGGGACATATTTTTTATTTATCTAGGTCATACAAAAAATATTATAATTCGAAAGAGTATATATCAGGACGATGTAAGCTTACTGCTGTGCTTTTAACATTTGTTGAGTTGTAGTTTGTATTTCCGATGCTAGAAGTAATGTCTAGAGAGCTTTATACTTGCAAGCTGAACTTGTTTACATTCCTCTCACTGGGATCTTTAGTACAGATTACAGGATTTCAAATCTTCAGTGCAAGAGTTTACAAATGAGAAGTTAGATTATCATGACTCCGCGATAAGGCTGGTTTAAAAAGATTATCTACAAAGCAACTATCAGTGGACACTAAAAGCATTGAAAAATATGACTGCTATTGAGTGATGCGAGATAATTAAAATAAATAGCAATCAAAATGCAATGAAGTTACAACTTAAGTTTTGGTTGGTTTTAGAATTGTCTTACATTATTGATTGAACAGAAGTAACATTACACTTTTAGAATGTGAACATCTTAATTATCACCATCTCTGTCAAACACTTTTGTCTGCAAACTGCCGCTGTACATGTTAATCAGCCTCTCCAATATGATGCTGCTTATGGGTCCGGCTGTTTCGAGTTCCTATCGTTGTTTATGTTTGTCTTTTGTCTTATTTGTGGTTTTTCTGTGTAGTTCCCTGGCATATTGTGACATGTAATTATAATTTTCGGCCATTGTAGGTGTTTCCTGTTGTCCCTTTTATTTCATTCCCGTCTTTTTATATCTGAACCTTGCATTTATTAACATTTCCCTGTCCCGATTCCCTGCATGCTGATAGAGTTTAAGAAAAAATCCCAGATTTCATGTAGCATTTCGGCGAGCACAGTTTTTTTTTAACAAAATAGCCATCGCTTTGCATATTTAAATATCTTGTCTGAATCTTTTATTACTATACGTTTTAAATGGTGGCATGCAAACTGTGCATTCTGAAAAGTGTTGAAGTTTAGAATGAACATCTTCTTGTGCCCTTACATTTGATCACCTTTCAAAGAAATAGTCATTCATCTCTTACAAATAAAGACTTAAGGTTATGTGTCGCAAATTCGTAAAAACTCGGAATATAGGGCCAATGATACACATTATGCACCGATAATTATTGTTGATACAGGAAAGACATGTGTCACATATACAGTACTATAAATTTCTTAATCAGAAAGAAATATTTGGAAATACTAAATGCACTTTAATGTAGACATTCTGCAAGTTTGGTCAGTTAAAAAAGTTAAATGCTATTTTACTATAGATAGGTAAGCAAAATTGTAATATCTTTGTATGTCAGGGCCAAACCTCTATGTTTACACGGTAAAGGAAACTCCTAAAAATTAGTGTAAAGTCTAATTCAAAATCATATGGCGCATAGTTGCAGATCAATAAAGGATGACAACAGCAATGCATGGCAAAGCATGTGGTAGGGCAAAATAATCTCCAAATCAGATTACATGCAGTGACATCGAAAACATGCCCAAGGAACAATTAAATAATCATTTCCAAAGCGACTTAAATCATTCTATAAATTCTTCTTGTACTAATATAGTCACTAAATTCGATATCCAGCACCTTATCGACTGTTGCAAAATTAAGTATCTCTTCTTTTCATGAGCATATATTATGATGAAACTAATACACACTTATGGCGCTGTATAAGGAGTAAAAATAAACAGCTATGCTTGATCATAATGACTTCGACAAAGCCACAAAAGGATAGCTTTAAAGGACACAATGGACATTTTCTAAAAATAAACGAAAAGTTCAATTATCTCCTCGGCGAAAGGAGTTGCACTTATGATACAATCTGTGCATAAGAAATCAATGAAAAGTCAAAGTCAAATTATCTCCCCTTCATTGTGTAGGACAATAATCACATTCCTTCATGCACAATTGCATATTTTTCTACCTTTATGTAAATTTTCATCAGGTTCCTTCAAATGGTTTAAGAAGAGGTAATCGTAAACAGACAGTCAGAAAGACATATGATCTTATATACACCCTAAACTTTGTTTACGAAGAAGAATAATTATGTGTAGACTTAAGTATTATATTGCCTATACTTAGATATTAATTTTCCTAGCCTGAAATATTTATTAATGGCCTTAAATATAATTACATCTAGTGTGAAGTATGTATGCCTAGTCTAAATTATCAATATGCCTAGCCTAGAACAGTAATACATCGCCTAAAGTTCAGACTAGGCATAATCTTAATGCATGCCATAGTTAAAGTTTAGGCAAAACATAAATATACTTACGGCTTGGTATAATGGCCATTTGAAGTTTTCAAATATGATCAAGTTTTGCCTATATTTCTTGATTATAGCCGAAAATTAACTTTCGGACCAATGGACCTTCGGACTGATGGACTTTCGGACCAATTGGCCTTAGGACTAATGGACCTTCGGACCAATGGGCTTCGGACCAGTGAACCTTCGAACTTTTGCACGGTCCCCGGCTTCAAGCCCATGAAACTGAGGTCAGAAGTTATATACCAGACTGACATGAACTACTCAAGACAAACCTACATACCAAACATCATTGACTACCACTTACAGTAATTGAGAAATGGGCCTAATCAGAGAAACTTTATGCTGGACATTGCAATTGGGGCCATGTTCGTCGGGTAGCACTTTATTAGTATTACTACTGGACCAAATCTGATGTTTCTACATCAAAGGGTTTTTACGATATCCTGTAATTAGTAAAAGTTAATGCCGTCGCCGTCATACTTTGCACACCAGGAAGTGGGTGTATACTGTTTTTGTACTGAAAATGGGACAAGACCAAATTCAATGAATATTTATGTGTATTGGAAGGGAAGGGGCACCCAAAGGTAGGTGTTTTTGACACAGTTATACAGAAAAATATATCAGGAATCAAACGCTGCAATCCAGACATCGAAGGGATAAGAAATAATCAGCCAATAACGAGTTGAAGTGGGGCTGGTAAAAACCACAGTTGCTTACCTTGTGGAAGAAGAGAGGTGGGGACTGAATTTTTTTATGAAACAAGTGCCTGTGATGTTTACTGGTCATATGGTTGAAGTACTGCATGTTACATCACCAGTTCAATTTTATTTCTTGAACTTTGTATTGTGGCATCGAACTTCTTTACATTTGTTTTACAAATAGCATGACTTATAAGTACATACGAAAGCGACGAAACGAGACGCAGTGATTCACGAAGGAAATATGGTTCAAAATGAAGATTTTTCAGCTGCTTGGACTACATAATTATTTAGTTAAAGAATTATAACATTGTAGATGAAAGTATTTACATTTTAAAATTCACTTTCGCTTCTGAAATTTTTTGAGCAATGACTAGTCCCCATACGTTTATGTCCTCTTTTGTCAAACTGAAATATCTCTATTATGCGACTTGGGTATTTTTGAATTTCATAATTAGCTAAATTGTCTCCACGTATTTTATATTAAAAACGATGCCATAAATCAAAGATGTTACTTATTAAAAAGCATAATTTTGAAACTATTGTGCAGTTAATTTGAAACTTTGTTTTTAGAATAATGTGGTTAACAATGTTTACCATAATGGGTTAGATGCCCAAAGTAAGGCAGTAAGTAAGAAGATTCAATTCAGTGTTTGCTATATACTTTTGGTTTTTTTGTATATCATCTTTTCTGTTCTTTCCTGATTTGCCTAGAGGTGTGAACAAGGGTCCTTTTCAAAAAAAATCTTTAATAGTAGAGATAGTAGAGAAATTTTGGCGAATTCGGGTTAACATCTTGCATTTTACATTTTTGGAAATGAGAGGCCATGGTGCATCGAAATAACGATGTCTTAGTCATTTGCTATGGTCGCAATTTAATTTCCTAAAGTTTGGAAAAACTAAAGAGTCACTGTCCATTTCTTACTAAATTGACCAAATTATCTTAACATAAATAACGAATTGATTTTTACGATAAACTGTACACGAAATATAAACTCGAAACGTCTTTTATTTGGTTCAGATACACTAAATTTAGACCAAAATAGGGAGATTTTCCTTAAAGTTCAAAAATACATTATAAAAAGCAAGAGGTTTATCACTTGAAATAGCTAAATTGCTTTTACTTAATTTTTGACTCATTTCATACATAAAGTCGTGTATTTTTTTTTCTTTGTTATCCTTTTCCTTCTTATGTTATACCATTATATGTCAACATCACTTTCATGCTTATTACATTTATAATTATTTATCAAAGTCGTCTTTAATTAAGGAGACAGATTTATATAAGCTGATTCCAGCTTGTTTCTGAATCCTAATTTGCTGTTATGCTTATTATGTATGATGTATGCTTGTATATGTGTCATGAATTTAAATAAAAATATGTTTAAACTAAAGAGTCAGTTGCGTTTCCAAAATAAAACTGTCATAAGATTTGAATATTTTAACTTTTTATAACAATTTTTGTTCTGCATGTCTTTATACAACAAGTTTCAAAGTCGGCAATTGTCTTAAAGGCCTGTCATTTCAAATATTTTCACCTCCTAAATATAAGCGGCTATTTCAGTTATAAAGAACTGTTAATTTCTAATTTTATAAAACAATCGTTTTAAATGAAACACTTAATTCAATTTTAATCCCAATCTCTTAAGAGATAAACGGCAAAATAAATCATACTTTTTGTTACAGCCGGATAGAAGGATATTGAAGGATACAGGATATTAGTTTTAATAGGGGATGTGGATTATTTTTTTTTATTAAAGATCAGAATTGCATACTAAAATAAAATATCAATAACCCAGAACAAGAAAATTCTTGAATAGGAAATATAAATTATTTCAATTTCTGTTGTACACATTCTGTATGTAGCCAAGTTAAGGTTTTTCTTCAACTCTGGTGGTGCATTAATATTCTATATACATAAGTATTAAAGTAAAGATGGATTCATAACAAGTGGCATTACAATTTTCAGAGACCATAGCATTCATTGTCTACATGTATATATGATGCATTTCTTATCATTTTTGTACCCTATAATTAACAAAAAGAAGAAAATTAAGCTCATCTCACAGAATCAAATAATTGCCCTTTACAAGCTTGTTTCACAGTTTTGTTGCAGGTTGTTTGATGACATTTTTTTTTAATTTTGGTTGTTATTCCTCCATCATGTATCTTAAACATGTTCGGCTTAACTTATATTTTATATTCCAAATATGTGTAATAAATTCTGTCGCAATGTCCATAAATCTGATTTCAACATTACTTTTTTACTAATATGTTTACCAGTATGTAGACCTACCCTGTCAACGCAGCCTGTTTCACTCCTTAGGGTGTTTAATGTGGACATGCATGTCAACGCAGCCTTTTTTTCTCATACTTGAATGTAAATGTATCTGTTATAGGGATTATGATACTCCAATGTGGGTATGCTATACTTTCTTGTACTTTACTTATAATATTACTATTTCAGAAGACAATATTCATCAGATACTCTCTAGGTACTCTTTATGTGCTACATTTTATTTATTGTAGCACTATTTATTTTCTGGACAGATCTGATCAACATCAGCAAATGTTTAATTAAATGGCATTTTTTGTTCTGATATCTTGCATGTTCAAGAACTCTCCAAATGAGAGCTGTGATCTTTAAAAATGCTGAGTACAACATTTTGATAACATCAAACAGTTTGCAGGATTTATTTATTTATTTCAGGTATGTTTTTAAATATTTGACAAACAAATCATCACAAATGTTGAGTTCATCACCCAGAATCCCTCCCAAAGAGTAAAATATAGTACATTTTTGTATATTAGATGTGTATTAATAAAATCTGGGACGAATAAGAAGTGGAATTTAAAAAAAATCCGATTTGAATGTGGATATGTCATGTTCACTCAGAATTTTCATTCACTCTGATGTCTCCCCCTCCCCCTTTTCCCAATAGCTGTATTTTACTAGTTAAATTGTTTTCTGTTCTTAATTTTAAGGACATACATGCTTCAAACATATATTTACATAAAATTTTGTACAATATACGTTCCAACAAACTTCAGGAATCCAAATTATTCTGGACGATATGTTGACAAGTAGATTTACCTCCCTTTGTAAGAAACACGACCAAAGAATCCAATTGACACAATCGAGTTCTAACAAACATGTTGTAAAAATTTTAATGAAAAAGGCTAATAAATATAATAAAAAATGGTCACGTTCACGGAATTCCCATCATTCGACATATTAAAAAATATATTGCTAATTTTTGTTCGGCGTGTTTACAATCACCCTTCGAGGTCACGACCGTTTGCGTTAAATATTTACCGATTCTTACAATTTTGTCACTCCCAAAATTAGTTTATCGTTTTGTTGACATCTGAAGAATATGTACGTTCCGACTTTTCAACATGTATTTCACTAGAAATCGTCGTATTTTTACAAATTCCATTCGTTGTCGTTGTTGACAAAAATGCACCATTTTCGTATCAGAAAGTCACGTGACAATGTTTTGAGAATCGACGCCATTATTGACTTTGCTCACCGGCTGTTATTGGAACATGTATGACTAAGGCCAATTTTCACCAAAAAACACGTTCCGGCATAAAACTTGGTAAAGTCATTGAAACTGAAACATAGTCCAATTAAATTATCTGAATTGAAAGAAAATGTCATATTTCATAAGGTAGAATAAAAATATGTGCATCGAAATTCGAAATGTGAGCGACGAAAGTTGTAAACAGATTTACGTAAACTGACCGGGTTTTTGTCTGTCAAGTATTTTTGTCGATGAAAGGAATTTAGTTGTACAAAAACATTGATCAAATGTTTTCGTTTGCATATCAACGTAAAATTTGGAAGCTTTTACGCAAATTTGGACATTTTATTTGCTTATTTCTCAGTAACCTCAGTAACGGTAGACAATCCACTCATCATTTTCGGAGGATATGTTCATGTTGTATGTGTATTTCCGATCAAATTGGAATGTGAGAAATTGAACGTTGTTATTTCATATTAAATGAAAAAATGTTTTATTTGACCTCAAAAAATTTACCAAGCAATTTATAACGATGAATTATAAAAATTAGTCAAAAATAACGTGCATTCTATGTTCCAAATAAATATTTCAGGTTCGTGCTCTCACGTAAATAGCTTTTCAATAGCATATTAGGGAGTGCTACTGTGGTAAAGATACTCTATCCCAAACTTCTTCAAAGCGAACCCTTGAAAACGAGAAGTTAAAGAAATCGTGACTACAGAATTTACTACGACAGCAAAAAATATTAAATTTAATTGTTCTATCATTTAAAACAAAAATTAGCCGTGTGCGATTGAGTTAACCGAAACTCTACAACTAAGCGTCTTTTTGGACATTGGACACCCTTCTTTAAAGAAATGATGTAAAATCACATATCAAGCTCTCAAAATTACCTTTTCACAGTTTGCCCTAAATAACTCTCTTCTTTCATACCTCTCAGATCATGAACTGAAATAAAATTAATATTATCTCTATTCACAATTACCTAATGAGCATATCCCATTGTAACTGCAATTATTTGGACAGAGTAAACTTGTTATATAATCCTGTATCGTTTGTGATCCATCCTCTGTTTGTAGAATAGAAAGCGTTTCATTTCTCGATACTTCCATTAAGGTAAACGTTTGAATAGCTCCTATTGTATCCTTTATAAAGTGTGTGGTAGCAGTAACCTAAAATAATAACAATGTTCAAACATTTATTGAAATTATTATTATGACGGCAATTTATCGGTAATTTGTGCAAGCTCTCGTCAAGCCCATATTTTCCAATCTTCGAATACGAAAAAAAATATTGACCAAAATTCTTTAAGCTCTGAATTTTTCGTCAATAATGTGTGAGATTTAATTTCAAAGCAATCATAGAGAATCTTACATAGTTCCATATTTTTTTTATTTTCAAAAAGTCTGTCGTGAAATAAATGTGTTTTTTTATACTTCTAATAAAATGAATAGTTCAAGAAGTTTTGCTTGTTTTTTCTCTAAAATAACCGGATTCGCTTATAAGCGGTTGCTTTACAGTTATACTTATTACCAGAGAAGAAACGTCTTTTTATGTGATTTAATAAAAAATTGTCTGCTAATATTTAAGATGGTATAGTGTGTCAAAAAACTTCCCCCGGATAATTACTTTACGACCAGCAATTTATAGCCCATTCATTGTACTGAAATTACATTATGCAACGTTTCTGATTTTGTGGTTGTCCAATGTCATTGTTTTTCTGTATTTTTGTTTTTCCATGTGTCTTGACTTTGATTTTTGCATTTAACACTGCTTTGTTCCATCTGTATTCTACTGCCGTTTTTTATGTGAAAGCCAATTCTGGAAATGGAAAAGTAATTGCACATGTACACATAATAGGCATGTTTACTAAATCTTTATACGCTTCACGGTTTTCATGTTTTATGTGGATAAGAACATCTACAACGTATACTCTATCACCAAAATAAACTGCTAAATAGAAGCCTAAAATGGATTTTTTCCATATTCTAAAATATTTGATAGCTCTTTTCCAGTATACTTAAAGAATAAAAGAACTGTTAAAACATTTAGCGGCTCATCAGAGGAGCCTGTACATTAGAACTGATCTAATTCATACTTTTTAAAGTTATTATCTGCGATTTTCAGATTCGAAGTACATGTAATCTGAAAATTTTGATTTCATCTGCAATAAAATGATATATGTTGTCGAAATGGTCATATGCAGAAACTAAATTCACAGTAACTTCGGTATTTTGTCACTTATTACCAGTGGGCCGATGCCTTTGCTTGTTTGCTTTTAGATCCCAGGGTTTTCGCCAATCCAGTAGCCTGTGCTTCGTTGCTGGCCGGAAACTGTTTTCTGTCTTTTATCTAAATTTATGACAGTTTTCTTTAACACTTAAGGAGTATTAACCTTTTTGTGTAGCTCTGTCCTTATTGATTTTGTTTTTTTTCCATTTAGCTCCAATTGGTTATTTGGTCTCTATCAGCTTTTAACATATTCCGGTTATGGATTTCACATTGCTTTGATTTGATCTGCACTTAAGAGGTAAAAGTTCTCGAAATGGCCATATGCAGAAACAAAATTCGCATTTACTTAAGTATTTTGTTATGTCACCCCAGACGTATTCGGGATGACATGTTGTTACTCTACGTTTCTTCTGATTATTATTCTTATTATTGTTTTTCTTCTTCCAATAGTTCTTGTACGAACGTTTATTTGGAAATGGCGGAATGAAACAAATTAAAACTTGGCATACAGTTGGACCACAATGCATTAAAATTTTAAACATGGCCGCGATTGCCAAGATGGCTGCCGAAATACGTCTAAATTTCAACATTGTCCGATTTCAACGAAAATTGCTTTCTTGGTAGATTTTTAGGCTGCGAAATAGGTGGAATCATCGATTTGGTCGTCTGGGTGATATCGGCTATCGCTTGTAATGTAGTTTTTAATTATACCTGTATATCCCTGACGCAAGACTTAATGTAATTTTTATCTGGAAAGTCTGTTAAAAGTGGCGAATAATTCAGCAGGAAGAGCTCCATAGATTTGATCATTACATGTCTGATTTGCAGTTTCTTCTGTCCATCCGTCTCTGAATTGTGGAACCTTTTGTAGTAATTAATAAAACATATTTAAACTTTAAAGTTGTAACACCCAATCTCTGAGAAAACAATTAAATTGTCCATTAAGGGGTTCTGATTTTTCTGTAACTTTTTGTACTTAATAAACATTACATTATATGCCCATTTCTTTTTTTTTTTATTGTACTTCAATTATTTACTTTAAATTGTACACTTTCTACAAAGAATCCGTTTACCATTTTGAGTCAAGTATTTTTGATGCGGGGTCGTCCACAAACATAATACCAACTGGCAATATCTTCTTACAATCCATGTCATCCGATGTCTGACAAAAGCACAAGTATTTGAAGCTAGTGAATAATTACAACATATAAACAAACACAGGCCACATGTCAAGTCGATTGTAAGAAAACTTTGCATTATAATAGAACGATAAGGCTTTATCTCATATGCATAACTTCATATTCTTTCATTGTTTATTTTTATCTCACTGGAAAAATAAGCAACTTAGTAAAAGACATTCCATGCAACATTCACGCAAAGTTCGATTGAATTTGCTTCAATGGTTTCTGAGGAAATTATCTAAATATGATTTTCCTAATCAGGCGGGGAAGTGGTTGAAATAGAACAATAGAAATTGAGCTCTCGTTTGAATGAGGTAGAAATGTTAGTTGGATTGTTTACCATAGATCTGATAATTATGAAAGTTATTTCCAATGAAAAAAATACTTATATTTTTCATTCCGTTATTTTGAATTTATATGAAAACAACATATATTGCCGCAGGTGAACGCATAGATGCATATACGATGCACTAATCGGCATAAAAGATCCAGTTAGTGTCTGTCTTTCAAAGTGGATCCCCAAAAAGGCCATCCTTAGATTTTGACCAAAATTTGTATACGGATTGCCAATATCTCTATTAATCCATGTGCAATTTTTTGTATCCACCCTTTGTAGCGTTCCTCCAGAATAAAAGTTCAAACACGATCGAATTTTTATCTCCTTTGCATTCTTTCTGAGGTTTCTTTCGGGAATCAACTCTGTATAGATAGGAAACAGTCAACAAATCTCTCTAAAAGAATACCAAATAGTAACCACCCTTATATTACACCTCAAATACTAATTAACACTTGTCCAAAAATCTTGAAATTTAACGAAGTGGAAATACTTAAAAGTAATACATTCCCCTCTGATTGCCCCATATATTTATTTCACAGTGAGTACAAATCACTCGCGAGCTAAAAATACACTGAAAAGTCCATTTTCTCCCTACTTAAAAACTTGAAAAAGGTGGATCCTGAAAAAGGCCATATGCAGAAATCAATTTCATTTGGTTTATACGATGCATAATTATATATTTAATAATACTCCTAAATTTTGTTTCCGCCCATGCCCTCTGAGGGTGGCTAGATTTTTTTCCTTTATTATCATAATTTTGACCATCAGATCAGAGTTGGTTTTAAAACAATGTTTTATTAATTAATCAACGACTTTTATATATTTCTCATTCCTTACAGTGGTTGTTGCAGCATAAGATACATAGTATGTGAAATGTAAAAGAAATACCGCAAATATTAGAAATTTGATTTTTTACCGTGGCTGTGTAATCACATGTCCTGTTTATTTGAGGGGATGGCAGGTAAACAAATTTACAGGGGAGACAATTTTTGTGAACTACTTCCCCGCCTGTAATAGGGTCGAAAGTTAAACTATGTTCTGAGCTAGTAACCATGTTTTGAGCCGGATCAAGCTTACATGCACAATCTTTATAACGGACCTTCCATTCATCATTTCAATAGAGTTTTCAACTAAGGATGAAGACACATATCTCCCCTCTTTGTACTGGGTACCGAAATTACATAACTGTCCATACAAATAACGATAAATCGCTGGATCTGACAAATGTTCTACAAAACCTTTATCTAAGTTGTTGACCTCCATCTTGACAGCTGTTAAAGGGGGTCTTAAAATACTTCGATACTTGCTTGTCAAGAAGCGGTTTAAATAAAATGTGGATATTGAAAAACTCACAAGATCTATTTGATATCTTAAACTCTAGATCATTATCACACTGTAACAGCATTAAAACTTTTGACTGCTCCACACTTTATTCGTCCATTCCTCATGAACAGCTAAAAACTCGACTGAAACATTTAATTCATAAATGTTTCTCCCGTAAGAACGGTGAACGAAGATATAGGTACATTGATGTAGGTAGAGAACAAGCCTACTTTGTGAAAAATGATTCCGAATCGGAGAAAAAATAAACAGAGGACGAAGTGATTAAAATGTTTATGATCGACAAAATACTTGACCAGTTTGGAAGACCTGTTTTTCAACAGACCATCGGAATTCCAATGGGCACAAACTGTGCACATCTCCTCGTCGATCTGTTCCTCCACTCTTATGCGGCTGAATTCATCGAAGGGCCTTTTTCAAAATAGATGAAAACTATCCCAATCTTTTTTTTTTTTTTTTTTTTTTTTGCTTTCGTTGTATAGATGATAGTTTGTAACTAAACAACCCTCGGTTTGGTGATTTTCTTCATCTGATCTATCCAAAAAGAGCTCGAAATTGAGGATACTACAGACACTTCTATATCGGCCTAATTCCTTGACCCTCATCTAGAAAATGACAACAGAAGTAAACTTCAAACTAGGCTGTATGACAAACGCGATGACTTCACTTTTCAATAATAGTCAGCTTCCCTTTTCTTTGTAGCAACATCCCAACAGCGCCGGCATATTGAGTTTATGTCTCCAAGCTTATTCGCTACTCAAGGACCTGTGATCGATACGTTGACTTCCTAGATAGAGCTCGGCTGCTAACAAATAAGCTACTTAAACAAGGGTATAATACCCAAACTTGAAGTCATCCCTCCAGAAGTCTTGCGACCGGTCGACATGACCATTTTGTGGACCGCTATGAGATATCTGTTTCGCAGATGACAACAGATCTTTCCCTTTAAAAGCCTAATTGTTGTTTCCTCTACCGGATTTGAATTTTTCAACACGATGGGTGTCTTACTCCACCGGTGCGCCTAATCGCACCCCTGGTTTTTATTTTGATAAGTATTGTTCTTTATGTGTGTGTGTCCTTATTGTTCTTTGTGTGTCCTTATTGCTCTTTGTGTGTGTGTGTGTGTGTGTGTGTGTGTGTGCTTATTGTTCTATGTATGTGTGTGTCCTTATTTTTCTTTTCTGTGCCATACTCTTGTTATGTCTCTGTTTCTTTTTTTCCCGGTGTTGTCATTGTCCTTTGAATATTTGTTTTAAATTGACAGTTCGGTTCTCATTTACTTTAGTTAAATTTGTCTAAACGGTTTCACAGCCAATGATATTTTCGCACAAGGTCTATCGTTAAACTATATTCCGCTCCATGCGCACTAGCAGTTATGTTTTTGTCAGACCAAAATTAAAATGCACTTTTTATGACTTTAGAATTCCCCCTTACCTCGTTCTTGCTTCGGTATTCGTTTGCTGTTGTATTCATACATTATTCCTTTTCAGTTTGGTTGAATTTGCTTTAGATGAGAAGATCAATTTTTTTTTAATTTTTTTTTATTTAAAGAATTTCATAAGTTTATTCAACAACTTGTTGTTAACAGATGTCCTTGGTGGTGCAACAATCCCACCAAGGCTCTTCCCTGAATTATTAGTCACATAACCAAACCAGGGGATTTGGTATGTGAAAAAGACAGGTTAATAACATTTACTATATTTTTGTTAGTGTGATGATACAAATCGTAACAACAAAAACTTCTAATTGTACGATACAACATCTCATATTAATGCACAGAATTTGAGTTTTACTTTAAATATTTTGATAAATCAAGATCAGGATAAGAGCTGTCGTCCCCCACAGTCCAAGGACACCGAGACAACAGCTCATTTGGCACTGGATTCAAGTTGTCCGGATGTCCTTGGTCTTTAAGGGACGCCTCGCTCCCCTCTTTTTCGTAAATCCCTAATAAACGGGTCATTCAATATTTTTTATCGGGACATGTATATAATTGTTCTTTCAAGTCTTTCTGAAATAAATCGAAAACATTGATATTCTTTGTTTTAAGGTCTGAAACATAATAGCATTTATAAATTTCAAATAATACAATCGTTAAAAAGAGATTTAGTCCATCATATTTTCTACAATCAATTTTATAGCCAAATACCAGGGAATTCATATCTATTACGTGTAATCCTATCTTGCATTTAAATAGAATGTCTTTGATTTTTTTCCAGAATAATTTATAATAGGTGCAAGTATTAAAAAAGTGTTCATAGTCTTCTGTTACATTACATATATTGCATTCATTATTGTCAGTGACTCTCCATTTTTTTAAAAGGTATTTACAGGGTAAAATAAAATGTAGAAGTTTCCATCGAAAGAGTTTAAGTTTGTTTGTCCACAAGACAGTAAATATAAAATGCAAAGTATACTTTAATTTTAAAGACAAATCTTCGATTTGTAACTGAGATTGCCATTTTTGTAAATCCTAATGGTTTCTCATATACTTTTAACCTCAATATATTGTAAATTCCTTTTGAAGAAATCTTCTCCAAATAAATTTTTTTTGATATCTTCGAAAATACTTTTGTATTTGTTTGCACTATGGTTTTGAAAGATTCCTCTTATTTTAAAACAGAAACCCATTTCACTGGGATTGCTTTAATCAGTTTGAATATTCCGAAAACCAGTTTGATAAAGTTGAAAGTTTATTCATTATATAAACCTGGGAAATTCTACCTTGATTATCGATTAGATCATTTACAAAAACTATATTGTCTTTGATCCAATTTGGATATATCAAAGATTTCCCTCCAAACTTAATGAATTTATTCCCCAAAATTATTTGTTGCCTGATATCTTTCATTTTTGTTGGTTCTGATTTGTCATATTGGTTTGCTTTTATCCATGCTTTAACGATTTGTAAATAAAAATCTGGTAGTTCATCCTTAATTCCTTTAAGAAGGTTTAAATTATCAAAATTCATATTAAAAATTATGAAATTAGACCCAAATTTATTAAAGTGGTATATTGGTATTATTTTCCAATTTGCATTACAGTCATTTGTGTGAATAAATTTTTTATCCCAACTGATTCTAATTGCATCAATATAATTATCAATATCAATCATTTTCAAACCCCCTTTTCATAATCAAAACAAAGAGTATTCCGTTTAACCTATTCCTGTTTTTTGTTCCAAATGAATTAATAAGTGTTTTAAACTTTAATAGATGTTGGTAACTGAAGCTACATAGGTAATATTTGGCAAAATCAATGACTTTACTACTGTAATTTTTCCAATCATAGTCAGATTTCTTTTGTTCCAATCATTTACTTATTTCTCAGATTTCAGATAATATTTTTCTAAATTTAATTTCTTACACTTTTCCTTATCGTGACAAAAAAATACCCCCAAACATTTTATTGGCTCTTGACTCCATTTTATATTCCCTATCTTCTCTTTGCAGTGTTTTAACCTCCCTAACCACATTCCCTCTGTTTTATTCCTATTTAATTTAAGACCAGATAATGAACCAAATATTTCTATTAAATTAAGTGCACTACAAACTTCTTGTTTTGAACTAACAAAGACAGACGTGTCATCTGCTAACTGGCTTATTTTCAAACTATGTGTTTTCCCCGTCAGCTTTTATTTGAATTCCCTTTATATTTGTTTCTTGTCTAAGTCTACATGCTAGTATTTCTACAGCAATAATGAAAAGTATACAATTTGCTGGACACCCTTGTCGGATCCCGCGTTGTATGTTAAAGGGACTAGAAATCCATCCGTTATTCAGTATACATCCTTTTATATCCTTATACAGTGTTTTTATCCGTCTTATGATCGATATTTGAAATCCAAATATACATGAATTCCCATTCTAAGGAGTCGAAAGCTTTTGAAAAATCAAGAAATAAAATAGCCCCATCCACATTAAATTTATCTGAATAATCAATTATGTCTTGAATTTGTCTAATGTTAAAACCTATATATCTATTACGAATATAAGCATTTTGGTCATTGTGTACTATCTTATATAGAATTGGTTTTATCCTTTGTGCTATTGTATAGGCAATAATCTTTGTATCAACATTAAGAAGTGTAATTGGACGATAATTATCAAGAACAAAAGGGTCATCTTTTTTATAAATTAGTGTAATTAACCCCAATTTTTGAAGTGCAATTAATTCTTCATTTTCATAACATTTATTGAAAACACTTACTGCAAAAGAATCAAGATATTTCCAGAAGGTTCTATAAAATTCCACGGAAAGCCCGTGGAAGATTTTGTACATTCCTCAGTTGAAAATTTACCCTCTAAATTACGTCCGTCATTTTCTGATAAAATACAATCAACATTTGTATTTTCTATATATTCATTTATTTTGTGAACATCAGGGTTTTTTGATGCATACAAATTACTGTTAGTAGTGAAACGTTTCACCCTAGACCACCTTTTTTCCATAGGGTCAATGTTAAATTTTTCATTAGTTTGTTGTGCACCCAACCGTGACTAATTAGCTCTTCATTTTCTTATGCTGTCGGTTTCCATTTTCTTTGACATATCCGTAACCCTACTTCCAAGCGTCACGAA
>MJUU01067451.1:0-13947 GCA_002080025.1 Modiolus philippinarum
TATAAAGTTTACATTGCGTTTTCGTAATACATGGAGCGAAAACCTTTGGAAATGAATGCAAATAAAATATTTCATATAATTTACATGTTATTCCAAGTATAGATGTATTTCACATTTTAATTTTTTACTGTAAATGGAAGTAAACTATGTTAAACTTTAATTACGATATGTTTATTTATCCATGCTTACTGCATGTTTGTGAATTATGTCCTTATATACAATTCTTATATGTACGCTTTTGAATGACTTTGGTCTACATGTAGGTGAAACACTACATTATCATGATTATTGATTGTCATGTATAGGGCGGACATGGTTATTTAGCAGGTGGTTAATAAGCCAATAGAATCCAAGTTTACATCCGCATAACCGCACAATAACTATTGCAATTGTCACTACAGAATTTTTACGGTCGTCACCACGATTTGACAGACCATTACAATGTTCCTGTTTCACAAATGAGAAGATATCTTTGGGTAGATCCAGAGTTTTTTACCGGACTGACTAACATCGACTGTGACAAAACCGGACTTTTCACTGGCAGTGTGACGGGTGCCACGCGTGGAGCACCCTTTCGGAGCACCTGATGATACCTCTGTTTTTATAGGGGTTCACACTGCCTTTCCTTTAGTTTTGTGGCGTTCTTGTCAATTTTTGTTTATTTGTTTTGTCTTTGTCATACTGTCTGAACTCGTGTTGCTGTGAATTGAAGTGATTTTGGATTTATGATTTTAGAACTTCCCCTTTCCTCGTTCTTGCTTCGGTATTCGTTTGCCGATGTATATAGCAAAAATATAAGCCATATAGTACATAATCAATACCTTCAAAACAGGTATATAAACATGACGTCATAACTCTAAAACTACGTCGGTAACCCCAATTTTTTTAGCTCAATTTAAAGCTTATATCATTAATATTGCTGCGGTCAAGCAAGTGGCAAAACTTTCAATTTACCGACATTAGAATTTAAACTCCCACGCTCTCAACCTTTCACTGACTAACGTCGTACAAAGACAACATTGTATACATTTGTCAGGTTTCCACGTCTGATATATCTACAATGTAGCCATTTTGACATCGATGAATCTAACACATTGTGTAAGCTTGGGGTGTTAATCTTGACTTCATTACATTAAAAGTTTTGCCACTTCTTTGACCGCGGCAATATTGTACAAAATATCATATTGGAGTTTGAATAGTAGGATATGTCTTTAAGTTGAACTACAATCAATTTGCAGACCAGTCTGATCCATTGATATTTAAAGATTTTTCCACACTTTATACAAACCTTGCACATAATTTCTTTTTATTAAACTCAAATTGGGACAACTTATTAAATGGTCTTTTAAATTTTCTGGTCTGCAATTCATTTGTTTTATCAAAAACCAAGGATTCTTCTCTAATATTAGCTGCAATAATTATTGTTCGTGGACATGTGATTATAAAAATAATGCATTCAATCTTTTGCTGTACATTTTTGTCCGTTTTGGCAACACTATTTATCAAAAGGTCATTGGAATTCCCATGGGTAAAAATTTTGCACCTGTCATTGCAGATGATTGCTGTTCTGCTTCGAACGAGACTTCATGAAAAAACTTCAAAATGGAACCATACAAAACAGTGATAAACTTATTTCTATTTCAATGATAACAGCAGGTGTATTGACGATATCATTACTATTGACAGCCCCAAATTTTAGATTATGTAAACATCATTTACCCACAAGAACTGAAATTAAATACAGCTATCAATGATTCAAAATACTGACCTTTACTGAATTTAACTATCATTATTGACTCTGATAAAATAAAAACTAAAATATATGATATAAGGGATGATTTTTTATTTCACTATTACTAATTTCCCTTTTCTTGACGGTCATATTCTTCTAGCTCCAACCTACGGGGTGTATATTTCTGAACTAGTGCGATGCGTTTGTTTTACTCTTGACGATTTTAATAAACGTAACCTTACTATGACAGCCAAACTTTAACAACAATTATAATAGATATGAACATTTGATATCTAAATATAGCATTACTCGCAAACAGCTTATGACTAAGGGCATTTCTAATCTTAGTTTTTACGGAAACATTATTAAAAATGGCCAGAAACTGATTAAATAACAAAATACCGAGGTTACTGTGAATTTAGGTTCTGCATATGCGCATTTCGACAACTTATCTCTCTTCAGTGCAGATAAAATCAAAATATTTGGAAGTCCATAAACCGAAATATGTGTAAAACTGATAGAGAACAAATAACCAATAAGATCTAAATAGAAAAGCCAAAATCAGCTAAGGTCAGAGCTATGCAAGAGGGAGATACTCCTTAGTTTTAAGCAAAATTTACCAATATTTAGATATTGCATGTTTCTAAATAAATTCGGTTTTTGGGACCAGCACCGAAGTACTGGCTACTGGGTTGGTGAATACCCTCGGGGACTAACAGTCCACCAGCAGTGGCATCGGCCCAGTGGTAACAAATAACAAAATACCGAGGTTACTGTGAATTTAGGTTCTGCATATGCGCATTTCGACAACTTATGTCCCTTCAGTGCAGATAAAATCAAAATATTTGGAAGTCCATAAACCGAAATAGGTGTAAAACTGATAGAGAACAAATAACCAATAAGATCTAAATAGAAAAGCCAAAATCAGCTAAGGACAGAGCTATGCAAGAGGGAGATACTCCTTAGTTTTAAGCGAAATTTACCAATATTTAGATATTGCATGTTTCTAAATAAATTAAAGATCCAAAAAGCTGGGATGTTACTTACATTCTTTACGTAATTGGGGATATCGACAAGATACTCAGCTAGCATCTGTTAAATTAGCTTTGAGATCTAGTGACCTGAAAATTTTACACACATACTGGCTTCTCACTGATACTGCCGATGTCTACGGTTATATAACTAATAACAACAAAATACCGAGGTTACTGTTAATTTAAATTCTGCATATGCGCATTCCAACAACTTATGTCTCTTCAGTGCAGATAATATAAAAACATTTGGAAGTGCATAAACCAAAATACGTATAAATGCTGATAGAGAACAAATAACCAATATGATCTAAATAGAAAAGCCAAAATTCAGCTAAGGACAGAGTTGTGCATGAAGGAGATACTCCTTAGTTTTAGAAACAAAAATCTAAAATTTAGATATGCAAGTTTAAAAATAAATCGGTTTTCGGGTCAGCACTGAAGTACTGACTACTAGGTTGGTGAATACCCTCGGGGACTAACAGTCCACCAGCAGAGGCATCGACCCAGTAGTAAGAAATAACAAAATACCGAGGTTACTGTTGATTTAAATTCTGCATATGTACATTTCGACAACTTATGTCTCTTCAGTGCAGATAATATTAAAACATTTGGAAGTCCATAAATCAAAATGCGTGTAAAAGCTGATAGAGAACAAATAAAAAAGCCAAAATTCAGCTAAGGACAGAGCTATGCATGAGGGAGATACTCCTTAGTTTTAGAAAAAATTATAAAAGTTTCAAAATAAACCGGTAATATATAATGAATCTTTACAAAACCCTTTAGGAAGTTATGGGTTTGATTTTTCTTTCATAGTGCGGCAGTCAATGCTAATTGGGCTAGCCGGCAGTTTGCCTGCAAGTATCCCAGACCCATCTTTCAAAATTACCCATTGTCCCTTTCTCTCCTTTCAAGATTGTAGTCATGTAGTTAGTAGTCTACCTGTATGGGCTTTTATTTGTATGTTTATTATACTTTAGGGACACAGGACAGATTAAGGGGAGGTTTTGGTACCCATAAACCGGTTTAACCCTACCGCTGGCTTTTGCTAGTACCGGTACCAAGTCCGGCTGTCCCGAGTTCCTATCGTTGAATACGTTTGTCTTTTTTCAAATATTTGTGTTTTTTCTTTGTAGTTTCCTGGTAGATTGTGGCATGTAATTGTAATTTGCAGCCATTGTAGATGTTTCCTGTTTCACTCTGTTAAAAGCCTTGCTTGGTTTAAATCCATACTGTGGTTCCCCTTGAAAAAATAATTTTTACATGCGTTTTCGATAGAGTGCAATGCTGTAAAACTAAGTTAAACAATGGCGTCCATGTTTGATGACAAGATTTCTTTAAGTTAATCTGTCATGCAATTTAGATAAGGTTGCAGGCTACGCTTCTTCGGATTATCAATAAATCATAGCATGTCGTGTTGGCATTCTTTTCTCGAAGTGGCTTCCTGTAAACATGAGACTGATAGTAGGTCATCAACTGATTGTATAATTATGTATAGATAGAGAGTCCCTTAGGTTATTGAAAAAAAAATAATAACATATTATTAGATTTATTTAACATTAAATGAATAGTTCAGTAAAAAAGACAAATGCACATACTTTTGCAAGCACTTGCGTTTGCTAAGAAATGAATTTTTATACCACTTCATAATAGTTTAAATAGTAATTCAAGATATTCAACAAATTCTTCAATTGGGTAAATCTGTTTGAAAAGACGACATAAGCCATTATCTTCTGTAAACCATTGCCATTTATATCAAATTACTCTTTACAAGGTTGTTTATTTCCTTGCATTAGTTATTCCGTTGTTTAAAATCTGACCCTTCTTATTACAAACCAATTTCCTTACTCAGTTGTGTTTGAAAAATTCTCGAGAGAGTTATTGTCAACATATTGTCAAGAGCCGAAGTCCATGAAAAAAAGACAGCAAAAATTGTCGACCGAAATGGTACTGACTAGGTACAGGCATGTCAAAAGAAATGGTGGGTTAAACCGGTTTTCTTGCGAACCAAAACCTCCACTTCCGTTGCGGTGGTGTCTGGTAGTAACACAACTGTAATTGCTATTGAAAAGTTGTAGACAGTTAAAAGAAATACTCATCTCAGTATTAAGTAAAAAGAATCTTGAATTAGAGTTCGGACCGAAACTTCAAATTGTTCCACAAGACTGATATCCATTAAAAAACTTTTTTAAGGATTGTTTAAGACGGAATTTTTTGAAGCCTTTATTAATAATGCTGTTACGGAAATAATTATGTCTAATGAGAAAGTCTTTAATTTGTGCTAGATTTCACATAACGAATCAACTGTGAAATATACACTCCGTAAGCAGGAGAAGCTGGAATATCACTGTCAATGTTATGGAAATTGATTATTTTGAATTTAAAATCGTCCCTTTTGTCGTAAATTTTAGTTCAGAGATGACCATTTTCGAAAAATTCGAGATGTAAGTCCAAACACGATGTAGATCTAGTGGTTTCTGTCGTTTGCTTTATCACAAGTTCTGGCGGTCATATTAATGGGATAAAAAATAAACAATAAATTTCATTATGCTGTACACGTGTTTCAAGGAGTAAAAATTGTATTTGGAGTCATATTTTTCTCCTACTGTGCGATTGAGGAATGAACTTGATCCGGCAATGCCAAACGTCCCTGATATTATTGCTTTCAAGCGTACATCGTAAATTATTTCGAGCATCAACGTCATATCAAATACATAAAGTGTCCCTTTTGTCTCCTGTTTAAGTCATATTACGAAAGTCTTTTTATTCTGGATATCAACATCATATCAAATACAGAAACTGTTCCTTTTGTCATAGTACAGAAAGTTTCATTATTGTAGGCATCGTTATCATATTAAATACATAAAAATCCTATTTAGTCATCTGGTTTTAGTCATATCACAGGTATTAATTATGGTTATAATAGCAACTGTTGCCACATATTTTTTGTTTCCTTATTTCTTAGATGACAATTATTATAGGTTTCAATCCTTTTCAATTTAAATTATCATCTTATTACACGTTAACAACAAAAATTAATGTAAAATTATTGCTTTTAGTATTTGAAGACTCTAGTTTTACTATATATGTATCTATTTGAGTAGGTATTTACGATGCATCTTTTAAAACAACAACTTAACATGACTCGGTTGCCTTTAGAACAAGTTATGACAAGTTTTAGAACTGTACCTTATCATGATTTTTAAAATAATTCTACATTCCTTTGAAATGCTTGTACCAAGTCAAGACCATTGCGGTCAACAATTTTTCCGGTGGTTTCCACCTGATTTGTCTTTTTGTCTCATGGACTTCGGCACTTGGCAACTCTGTTCGGTAATTTTGTGAATACACCAATCTATCTGTTTCCCATACAGCAATCTTTCCCTTTACCGGGGTTTACATGTTCAACACGGCAGGAGTCTTATAAGAAGCAGGAGATGCTTACTCTATCGTGCACCTGACTTCATCCATGGTTTTTTTTACAAGATCTGTGTTGTTCATCTTTTATTTGTGAGTGTGTCCTTATTTTTCTTTTCCTTGTACTTTTGTTATGTCTTGTTTCTTTTTTTCCCCGATGTTGCCATTGTACTTAGATAATTATTCGTTTTAGACTGACGGATCTGTTCTCACTTAAGCTACAAAATGGCTGATTTGAGAATAGTGCCTGATAATGACTGCATGACTGCTCTTAGAATTCTTCGTTAAGTAAGAACAGTCATTGAATTGTTCTAGAACAATTCAACATGACAAGTTATGACTGCACGATTTGAAATTTAAGACACACCAAAGGCTTCTATTCAGTTCAGACATGGCTTCAAATTCCAGAAGCTTTGTTCTCTTACTAATAAGTAGAACAAATGTTTCAACAGCATTTAAAAGTGTGAAAACTTGATACAAACCAGGAAACTAAGTACATAATCAACCATTAAAAATGTAATAGTTAATTAAGTACAACACACAGGAAGAAATGATAATGAGTGAATGAACGTGAGACCATAACACATATGTTAATTTCAACTGCAATAATTTTAATGAGGTTTATGGCCATTTCGGAATTTAATTCCTCATCAGCGGCACTAGAATCCAAACAAAGGAAATCCTTAATTTCAAAAAAAATGTTTAAAATGCATAAAACCAAGGCAAATCCGAATAATCAGTAATATCAAATATAGCTAAGAACAAAACTTCGATAGAGAGAGTTAAACCTTAGGTTTTAGAATTTACAGAAATTTAGATAATAGTAATTGAACAAAGGGTACACATGAGATATAATCTCATGTACTAATACACCAAATGTAAGAAAAATAAAGAGCATACATGTATACCATGGGGAATTGTTTTATCAACTCCACACTGCATTAAAAGACAAACTCCTGTATTAAATATTTTACGAAAAGATATGGAGTAAATGAACATGAGACCATAACAAATATTTTAAATCCGTGTGCAATAATTTTAATGAGCTGTATAGCCATTTCGGAAATTAATTCCTCATCAGCAGCACTAGAACCCAAACATAGGAAATCCACAATAACAAAAAATGTTTAAAATGCATAAAACTTAAGGAAATCCGAATAATCAGTAATATCAAATATAGCTAAGGTCAAAACTTCGATGGAGTGAGTTAAACCTTAGGTTACATAAATTTAGATAATAGTAACTGAACAAAGTGTACACATGAGATATTATCTCATGTACATGTACACCATATCTAAGAAAAATAAAGAGCATACATCTATAACACGGGGGATTGCTTTACCAACTTATATTACAGTTAAGGTAGGTTGACTTTTTTCATGAGGGTTTACCGAAAGATGTGTCTTTCAGATGAGACATTTGTCGTTTTGTTTGAACTTCAGATAAAAAGTCGACGAACGCAGAAACATGTGCGATTTAACATGGGAGGCAATGTGAGACGGAATTCGTGGTGTTACGCCTTATGCTTTAATGAGATACATCGAAAATGGCTCAAAGACTGGTTCTGTTAAGGTATAATTTGATATATTAAATACATCGGCAAACGAATTACATAAGAACTACGCAAGAATGCCTTTTGCTGCATAAATAGTACCAATAGTAACAGTTTTGCCCTCACGGACTGTGAGACCCCCAACCCCAAAAGTACAATACAAAACAAAATATACTTTCAGTATTACCTTTTTGGAATTTAAATCAAAATACACTGTGATATCTCAAGTTCTTTTTATTTAATGACATAGAAGACAATTATCTATCCGATTATTTTATCATGGTTAATTGTAAATGTGGAATTTCTATTGTTAGAATGATATTAATTAAACTAGGCGTCTAAGTCTGCTAATGCATTTTCATTATTTACTTATATCTCCATGGTAACACGTAATGATACCTCTATTATGAGAAGACTAATAAAGTATCTATTTAATTATTTCCATTCAATAATAAATATAAAGGTTGAGGATATAGCACAATATTTTCTAAAGTACAGTTTTTCCAAACATCTGTTTACATGTATTTATAATTTTTTCATAAAAATAAAAAAAAAAGTATTAAAATGTCCAAAAAGTAAGAATCCTTAGTTGAAATTGCTTGCATCTATGCAGGAAATGTTATTTACAATTAGGCAAACGTTATTCAGAATTCAATAGTTTCATTAGCCCAGGCAGCCATATCATAGCGAATACAGAAACATTTCATTGTGCGGTTTTGACATATGTTTCAGTCAAATTACAGGAATGTTCATTATTTACAGATCGTATTGTAAACAAACAACAATATACCGAAGTCACTGAAAATTTACTTTCTACATATGGCAATTTCGACAACTTATGTATCTTCAGTAAAGATAAAATCAATACATTGGAAATCCATAAATCGAAAGATGTATGAAAGCTGATAGATAACAAATAATAAACAGATCTAAATAGAGGGCCAAAATAAGCTAAGGGACAGAGCTTTGCGTGAGGGAGGAACTCAATAGTGTTAAGGAAAATACAGAAATGTCCCTTTTGCCACATATTTTAGTCAAATTACAAGAAGCTTCATTATTGCCAGCATCAATATAACATCGACTACAGAAAATGTCCCATTTGTAATATGTTTTAGTTACATTATTGCAGGCATCAAATCAATTTGAACAGATAAAATTCCTCTTTTGACATCCATCTGTTTCACTCACATGACAGGCATTATTTCGATTATAATTACAAAGAGAAAAGCAACTGCTCCTCTCTTACATTTTGTTAATTATTTTTAAAAGAAAGTTTCAAATCATTGTTTTGTTTCATAAATTTTATTTTTTATGTAAATTACAACAATTATTATGATAATTGATTTCCATATTTGAAGACTCTTGTCTTTAGCACATATGTTTTGGGAAGTTATTTACGATTCATGTTTGAAGCATGTCTGGGCTGCTTTTAAAACAGGTTATGACAGTTTTAGAACTGTACCTGACAATGTACGTTATGAGACCAATTTTACACTATGACATTTAAGGTAGTTCAATCCTATAAAAAATATCAGACAGATTTTTTTCTTTTATGTCTTTTAGGTGTAATCCTATGTGTTTTAAAAAACAAAATAAAAATGATATGTCACCGATCACCTTTTCCTGTTATCTGGCTTTGAAAATTATGCCAAATTCAGTTTTTCAGCAATGTTTACAAAGAATATATAGGGAAATGTGAGAACATGCTATATCAATCCAGTAATTTCTCGGGATCTATTGAAATATGTTTATCTTTCATATAAAATAAATTTCAGATAGATTTTTTAAATTTTTTGATACTTCAAAGATAGACAACTTCAGCTATTTGTTACGCTGAAAAAAATCTATATGTCACCGTTCGATTTAGAGAGATATTACATATAATTTACGAAATAAACAATACTTACGGGAAAAGGGAGCTAATTTGCGGTCGAGAAAGTGTATGTCAATTTATTATGACGTCACAATGAATAGGCCAATACAGGAATATTCCCGCTTGAAAATCAAGTCAATTTCGCATCCGACTCGTGTTACGCAAATGCACCAATCGAATGCGCGATGTACAAGATTTAAAAAAAATGTTTTTCTAGTAAGCAGAACCAATAGAAATATGAAAATTAGATATAATTTAATTTTTCGAATGAAATCGACTGAACTAAATAAAAAAACGCATGGAAATATATAAGGATTACACACAGAATCCGTCTTACTGGAAGTGAAAAAGTACGATGTTATGTCAAATCCGGTATGTTTCAATCCAGTAATTTCTCGGAATCAATTGGAAGATGCCAATCTTCGTTTGAGTATGACGGGTGCTGTTAACAGAGCAGGACATGCTTACCCTTCTAGGGCACCTGATGTCACTTTCAGTTTCACTGGAGTTCACACTGTGAGTGCCTTAGTTTTGAATGTTGTAATGCTTTGTATCTGACTAACGCCATTGTTTTCTGTGTCTAACGTCATTGTTTTCTGTGTTTTCATTTCGGCCATGTCTTTGGACTTCGATTTTTGTAAATTTCACTCCTTTTGTCCTTCGGTATTATACTGCCATTGTTTTTTAGAGATAGATACATTGTATAACGATCCGTCAAATCGTGGTGATGACCGAATAACAAAATACCAATGTTACTGTGAATTTAGCTTCTGCATATGCTCATTTCGATAACTTATGTTTTTTTCAGTGCAGATTAAATCAAAATTTTTAGAAGACCACAGACTCAGGGCTTTTTAAAAGCTTATAGAGAACAAAAGACCAATATGATTTAAATGCAAAGTCAAAATCAACTAAGGACAGAGCCTTGCATGAGGGAGATACTCCTTAGTTTTCAACAGAATTTACAAAAATTTAGATATTGTAAGTTTCAAAAAAAAAATTTTGATTGACAACGGTTAAAGTGGTTATTAATTATAACCCTGGATAAGTAGCTTTGGATATAGGGATGAGTATCGTCAATGAAATATTGTATCATGATATATCGATATACAGGGAAAGCGTATCGTGATACGTATTGATACGTATCGTCTTCTGATTTCTCAATTTGATTACATTTTTAATAGAAAAAAGAAGGGAAACGGGGAATGTGTCAAAGAGAAAACGACCCAAAAATTTTAAATCTTCTTCTTTTAACTATTTTATGTGATAAAATAGTAAAATATTTCTTAGTGAGACATGAGTGTTCATTTTCATGTAGCTAAATAAATTTGTTTGGCCTTTTTCTGACTTTTCCATACCAAAATAAGAAAATTTCGAGAATTTAGGTGGTACTGATTCTGAAATTTTAGCAGAAATCAGAAAGCGATAGATATCAATACGCTGGATTCCGTATCGATATACCTAATTTGTTGAAAAATTTCGCGATATATCGATATATCGTTACACCCATATTTGGATATAGTGATTTCGGCCTCATGAGATTGATGTATACATCACACGCAGAACAGTAGCGAATGAGCTATGAAATGAGGAGTGTGAAATATAAATACAAAAAATACCAAAATTGCAGTAAAAACAGTGAATTCCATTATTCTGTACAAATTAGAGGACTTGACAAAATAATAAAACATTGAATTTGTTTATAACTGTAAAAGAACATTAAACTGTAAAAGTTCAATGCTTGTCTCCGTATTTTCCACCAGAACTTGTAGCAATTTATGGATCGGTCTCATATTCCAGCGATAGTAAGAATCTCCAACAAATACAAAAAAAAAAAAAAAATTACTGAATTTGAATCAAAATCCAAAGCAATATCTAAAGTACATTTTAGACAATAATATACCCCGATTGTATTTCTCATGGATCATGGTGAATGTGAAATATGACTCGCTTTTTTTCTATTGTTAGTCTGATATTAATTAAACAATGCGTCTATTTACATTAGTTAATAATACTAATATGACAGCAAAGACACCTCTTTTATGAGAAAACTAATGCAGTATGCATTTTATTATTTCTTTCTAATAATAAAAATATAATTTGAAGATATAGCACATCATTTTCCAAAAGTACATTGAGATCTGTAAATATACCAGTTTTCTTAAAAATAGATCAGTATCAAAATGTAGAAAAAAGTAAAATTTCTCGGTTAAAATTGCACTCGCAAATTCGAAAATTTGCAAAGATGGCGAACCTGTCGTCATTACCGCTATCTATGAATGGAACTGTGGATTCATGCGCTATCTTTCAAAGATTTTTTTTATATTTTATTATCATTATTTTAGAATAATTCCAAATGTAATTGTAACGTTCATTTTCATTGGTCAACGTCATGAATAGCAAACGGAAATATTTTTCGATATTTCCGTTTGCCCATAAATCTGCTCCGCAAAAATATATTGCAGCAAATTAAGGCATCGTTAATATGGATCACACAGTTTTTAGCGTACAAAAATGGAATTATAAGGATTAAACACTGATTTTTAGGAAATTATTTATGTATGTATAAACTCCGGCAGCTCACTCACAAACTTTACATAAAGTCCTTCGGACTTTATTCAGTTTGTGAGTGAGCTGCCGGAGTTTATACATAGATAATTTCCTAAAAATGAGTGTTTAATCCTATAACGATTTTCTCGGTCTTTACATTATGACGTCATAATACACTGAAAAATATAAAATGTCATAACTTATTCATTTTGCCGCGGATTAGCTCCCTTTTCCCTTAAATATTTTTTTGGTTCGTAAACTGCATATATTATCTTTCCTCATCAAACGGGAACATATAGGTTTGTTCAGGTCAACAGATAGATTGAGTGTATCTCTCTTAAATATTTAAAGATAACAAAAATCTATCCGAGAGTTATTTCATATGAAAGCTAAGCAGAAAAAAATCACAAAGTTCGTTCCCTATATATTCTTATATGTGAATGTTACTGAGAAACACCGAATTGGGCTTGGTTTTCAAAGCCTGATCACAGTAACAGATGATCGGACACATATCATATTTATTTCTTTTTTTGAACATATGAGTGAAGAGCTTAAAAATTTGTTTGAAATTTCTATTAGGTTCGATCTACCTTAAATTTAATTTCTCTAATGATATGTCAAGTTTAAACCGGTTTTGACCCGTTAGATAAATTTTCTTTATTCAAAGTATGTATGTTGAATAAAGCCCTGTGCTATTTTCCGCCAAATCTATTCGGAATACAATTCTCTGTGTTTATCATTGATCATTAGAGAAAAAGATTACACCACTTTATCCCGATTCTTACACTCTCGATAGTTAAATTAAAAAAAATTTAAATGCTCGGCAAGCCTCGCAATTAAAATTTATTTTAAAATTTAACTATCTCTAGTAGATAAGATATGGTAATGAACGGGATCTTGTGGTGTAACCTATATTTATTACACCTCAATCGTTGAATGGCTCATATGGTTTGACGACATTGTGTTTCGAGAAACCCCTGTCACAAAACTCTGGTCACAACAGTAAATTGTTAGTCGGGGTGTTTACATAAATAAACACTGTGTGATTTTGCCAAAAAGCAGCAAAGATGATGAAATAATTTTAAAAAGAATAAAAAAAGGTTATCATTTTAATTACAATTCTGAATATATTTCGATATAAGTATTTAACACTGAAAACGTTAAATGTATGTAATGTATAATCATAATACACAAAAATTATGTCCATGCATATTATTTTTATGAAATTTGCATAAACAATTAAAATTTTATACAAATATATAATAAGAGAAAAAAAATACATTTTTACTAAGTTTAATCTGATGCAAGTAAGCCTAGTTAGCTTTGTAAGCTTCTCTAATTAATTATAAAGAACAACAATAAAAACGTTGTTCCATTTATCTCCCTCATGCATAGCTCTGTCCTTAGCTAATTTAGGCTTTACATTTAGATCATATTCAGGTTATTTGCTCTCTATCAGTTTTTAAATATCTTTGGGTATATGGTCTTCCAAACGTTAAGATTTTATCTGCACTGAAGAGACATAAGTTGTCGAAATGCGCATATGCAGAAAGTAAATTCACAGTAACTTCGGTATTTCGGTATTTAGTTATTTATCATGTATTGGTCTTATGTGTTTTTACTCAATATCTTGTCATTGTTGATTAGAGGATATATTTTTCAACAGACCATCTCACATTTATTGCAGCCATTGTGGATAGGGGCAGATTTTCTGGAAAGAGGAGAAAATGGTATAAAAAGTAAAGATTGTGTGTTGCCGAGCAATAGCTGCTACAAAAGATTGTGTGTTGCC
>MJUU01067451.1:14095-35334 GCA_002080025.1 Modiolus philippinarum
ATTGTGTGTTGCCGAGCAATAGCTGCTACAATAATAGTTTGCAGCGTTTTTCAAACCATTTGAAAATTTGCCCCTTATCCAATATGACTTGATTAACCGCAATGTGACCTTTTGTGAAAAATGAAAGCCGATTTAAACATATATTGTTTGATATTGTTTTGAAAATATTGGCTTATGAATTAATCTCTTCAGCACAAACTTACTTTGGTACAAAACAACACAAAATATGTAAATAATATCGCCTTTATTTCAGCCTTGCTTTACCAGGTCAATGGTTGAAAGAACCAGAAATCAAAGTCAAAGCAATATCGAAGCGTAATAGCTTCTTTCATGAGAGCAGATCAAAGATCGGGGTATCTTTCATGAATGTAAGAAATTCCGTCTTTTCTCGAGTGGAGCGCAGCGAAACGAGAGAATAAGACAAAAAATGTCTTACATGAATGAAAGATACCCCTATCTTTGATTTTGATCGAATGCAAGTAGGTATTTCTTCCTTAAAATACGACAACAAACATCCGGAGGCCTATACTGTGCGGGTAACGTCGTCGCCTTTTAAGTGTACCTTACATTGTGACGTCAGGTGTTTTATTACGCTTTGTCATGGTTACGATTATTGTATCACAAAATAAAACACTTTTGGTTGGTGATTTACCCATGTGAGACGAGGTCGCGTGCACATGGGACGTCTCACACTGTAAACCAACATTTACGGAAGAATGTTTCCTTCTATTCTATAAAAACACCCATTTTATAATGTATAAATGAAGTTGCTTCTCTTTCTTGTCTGTTGCTTCAATTTTCTAAGCCAATATTTATTTCAGAAAATAATTTACATTAGGAAAGAAATACTTATTTAGACAAAAATGTGGTGGTATCTTTACAACGACAAAACACAATTAATTACATATCAAATTGTATGTAGTCATATCATCTTTAAGAATCATACATTCATATGTCAAGTGACAGCCATTCTCCGTTCATTTTGGATATCGCACATGATTACAATTGCCATGTTCACTATTCGGTTATAAAATGTAAAAAATTGTGTTTGCTTCACAGTAGGTAATTGTTAAAGTACGTTTCAGAGTAATTAGTTGAATTTAAGCGCTTCTCGTGTGTATTTACTCCATATCCCTTTTTTGCTAATTCGTATGAAATAGGGTAGTTCCAGATGCCAAAGCGCACAAAAAACATCTGATTCATTTGCAAATCAAAATAGAAAAAAGAAGGGAAACGGGAAATGTGTCAAAGAGACAACGAACCAAAGGGGAGTAATAACAACTCAAAGCCACCATAAGATCTTCAATGAACGGTGAGAAAACCCCATACCAAATCAAAAGTCTATTTACAATATAAAAAGTCTGAAGACATGTTTTCAAATTACATTAAAAAAACATATTTTCAAACACACCTTTCTTATTTCAGTTTCATTAAATTACAAAAACAGGATAATAGTAAACACCTACAATGGTCAAACTATAATCACATGCCACAATTCACAAGCCAACTGCAGTAGAAAAACAATAATGAAGACAAGAGACAAAAAACAATTACAACTCGGGATAGCCGGACTGGGTACCTGCACTTGCAAAAGCCAGCTATAGGGTTAAACCGGGTCATGGGTACCCAAACCTCTCCTTTGTCTATCCCTCTCTATAGTATAATAAACAATAATAAACATACGAATAAAACCGAATACTTGAAGACTACTAATTCTATGAACATCGTCTTGGAAAATAAAAAAACTTAAGGCAAAACGTAATTTAGAAAGATGGGTCAAAGAGTGCTAAACCGCTAAACTACCGGCTAGATCTAGGAACGTAGTCTGCTGGTAAAACACTGTCGCACTACGGAAGAAAAATCAAACTCAAAACTCCCCGAAAGGTTTGGTAAAGAGTCGTCATGTATCTCATTAGACATCGGCAGTATTAGTGAGAGGCCAGTATAGGTGTAAAAATATGATTTATACAAATGAAGAAAAAATTCAGATTTTCAATGGAAAATCATTTTTTTCTTGAACTTTCAGGTCGAGTTACATCCTGACTACTCATTAACACGGTCTGCAGTGTAAGAGCATGAACACAGCTGAGATTAAGGAAAGGAAATCAATTTTTAAATTTCAGGAATGGATAAGTTTTTATTAGCATTTTTATCTAGGTTGTTGTATTTGTAATATGAACACTTATGCAGGTAATACATAAAGTCTTCCTTTGCTTGTAAATAACAAATTTGAAGGAATGTAATAGCAATATAACAAGTTGATATATTACACATTTCTTTTTGTTTCTTGGATGTTTTACGTGGATCTTGGCCAACATAGCCGGGACAAATTTTTTATACAGTTTTACGACATGAAATGCTTTGTAAAGAAGTGTGAACATTCGTTTCGTAGAAGAATCCATATAAACGCCATCACTTTATTTCAGTTCTTTGAACAAACGCATGTAAGACTTGCGTTTTCAAATGATAGATTAACAAGCAACAGTTTGTGATCAGTCCTAATTTCATTTATTCAGCAATAACAGTTTAATATCGGACATTTTTCACAGCCAGTACATAACAACTATACATTTTTATACTTAAACACAGTTATGACACGCTAAGCCTCCCCTTCCATAGCAGTAGTGTCATGTAGCAATTTATCAGCAATTGCTATTATTGCAAATTCGGTAGACAATGAAAAAAAATTCCCTTAGCGCTTATTAAAAAAATCTTGAATCATCTACAAAACAGCACATATACTGATTTTTTAGACCTACATTTGTATGTGTGCAAATGTGCTTATTTACGTTCACCTGCAACAACTTGCATTAGCTTTCATACAAATTTTAAATGTTTTAATGTTTCCTTTAGTGGAAAAAATATTTGCAATTAAGTTAAAAAATCCAAAATAACAATACCTATTTGATCGTGATCTGGGTTGCTATTTGTTTTAATCATGAAGGTTCAAACATTGTTCTTAGTCGCTGATAAGTCACCGAAGTATGTGTGTATAGGAAGTTTTTTAAGGATTCAGTTTCAAATTAAAATTACGCAGTGAACAAATCACCCTAAAACAATTCTAAATTGTAACAATTGTAATATTATAATTTAAAAAACGTATTTATACATGAACGAAAATCTTGAATTCAAACAAATTAAAAATATCACCAAGTGCCGAAGTTCCTATCAGTGTTCGATTTTATACTCTGCATTTTTTTGAAACGCTTTTCATAGTGTACGAAAACGGTCTTTCTGTGGAGGAAGAATTACAAATATGTTTCGCTGAAAAAAAATGCAAAAACGCATAAAAACGCATAAAAAAAGATTAAATGATCATTTTAAGAAAATAAATGAAAAATGAATTTTAAAAAATGTAAGTCGTGTCTTTTTATCTTGTACAGCCCTTTCAATAAAAATAAAAATAAAATAAATGAAAAAATAAGATAAATAAATAAATGAAAAAAAAAAAAAAAATTGTCATGAGTTTGTACATAAAGTTAAACTTTATCCCCTTGTCTGGTATCTAAGTATATCATTCCGATTTCCCCACTGTCTTCGTGTTTGAAAAAGCAAAGACTAAAATTTTTGTAAGCTTGATTTAAACAAAAGCTAGAGTTCTGTCAGGTTTTTAGTTCACTTCGATATAGCAGGATGAGCTTTTGCCATCACTTGGCGTCCGTCGTCCGCCGTGAACTTTTCATTCACAGATCTTCTTTTCTAAAACTACACGGCCAATGCGGGAACTTTGAGTCGTGTTCACTCCGGAAAAAATTGTGTGTATTATACGACAAAAGTCAATACATCAATACCTTGAGAGGAAATAACTAATTAATTGACACTGTTGAGCTAAGGGGGATTCATATTTAATCTATTTTCAGTGCTTAAGGTTAATTGTTTTTTGTCAATCAAAATTTAGTTCAATAATTGTCATGTAGGACAAATTATAATTGCTCTTCAGTTTCATAAATAGTTTGTTTTTGAGATGGTATATATATTTATTTCAATAGGTCAAGAATCCAGTCATCCTTCTTACTGGTACATTGTATCACTATAAAACGGGCACTTTATGTACTGAAAGGTACTGAAAAGTACTCGACCAGTCTCAGCTTGTCTTAAAATTACTAAAGTAGTCTCGACCAAAGTCTGATTCAGCCTGACATTTACTGAACCAGTCTCGACCTGTTTCGACTAGTCTGGACATGTACTGAAAAAAATCTCGACCTATCCTGACCAGTCTGAACCTGTACTGAAAGAGTCTCGACCTGTCTCGACCAGTCTGAACCTGTACTGGAAAGTCTCGACCTGTCTCGACCAGTCTGATATGGTGCTGAAAGAGTCTCGACCTGTCTCAACAGGCTAAAATTGTAATGAAATAGTCTTCATAAACACATTCTCCGTTTCCCTTCTTTTTTCTATTGATCATGGAAATCCCTTATATATGCTTTGAATCAGTTAATTAATTAAGTGTTTATAAATTATTGAATTCTTAAATAAACCCTTCATGCATTTGATTGTAAAATGTTCGTCAAATGGTTTTACTACTGTATTACATAAAGTATCAAAAATTCTAAATTCACAATATCAGCTAGCAATACCATATGAGGAACAGGAAAAAATAAACTGTATAGCTCCAGTTTTATACTACATTAACAGTGCAAACACATTTACAGGAAACATAATAATAAAGAAGAAAATAGAAAAAGGTGATATGCTGATGGCAAAAGATACCCCCGCCCATAAGCAATCCTAGTAGTTGCAGGAATTGTCTCACAAAGCAAACTCCAGTTATCATCCGGAAAGCATAAAATTTACAGATTTTGCCTAAATGAAGGGTAATAACTCTGAAAAACAAAATCCGATCACGAACAAAATTGAACTTGACCAGTATTTTATTAATAAAAACGTTATCAAACATGATGTGTTTGTGAAACACTACATATGCCCCCAGATTCCAAATTTTACCCCTTTTTGAGCCCTATGACCTTGACCTTTGATCTTTGACCTAAATTGTTTTGCAATTTATGTTCCTCTTGACTAGACCTATACACTTGCCGAGTATCAAAAGTCTACCTTATATATTTCAAAAGTTATACCCAAGGTTAAAGTTTCGGACGCACAGACAACAGACAAACAGACAGACAGGACAAAAACAATATGCCCCCGATCCTCGATCTGGGAGCATAAAAATATTAAAACATTCTTTCCAAGTAAACTCAAGTTATCATCCGAAAAACCATAAATTTACAGATCTTGCTTAAATAAAGGGCAATAACTCTGAAATGCAAAATCTGATCACGATCAAAATCGAACTTGACCAGTATTTTATGAATAGAGGCATTATCCCAAAGTATTAAAACTTTCCTTCAAAGCAAACTCAAGTTATCATCCAGAACCATAAAATTTACAGATTTTGCCTAAATCAAGTGCAATAACTGTGGAACACAAAATTCGATCACGATCAAAATTGAACTTGACCTGTTTTTTTATGAAAAGAAACATTATCCCAAACTATTAAAACTTTCCTTCAAAGCAGACTCAAGCCATAAAATTTACAGATTTTGCCTAAATCGAGGGCAATAACAATTGTATAATATACTATATGTTTTATTCTGATTACCGCTGTTGATACAATGGTATACAGATTACAGATTAGTCAAAAACATAATAAAAAAAAATCGCAACACTACAAGATTAAACAACTCTGGAACGCAAAATCCGTTCACGATCAAAATCGAACTTGACCTGTATTTTATGAACAAGAAACATTATCCCGAAAGTATTCCTAAATCAATGGCAATAACTGTGGAACCCAAAATCAGATCACGATCAAAATTGAACTTGACCTGTATTTTATGAAAAGAAATATTACCACAAAACATTAAAACTTTCCTTCAAAGCAACCTCAAGTTATCATCCAGAAACCATAAAATTTACAGATTTTGCCTAAATCAAGTGCAAAAACTGTGGAACACAAGATCTTTCCAAAATCGAACTTGACCTGTATTTTTATAAAAAGAAACATTATCCCAAAATATTAAAACTTTCCTTCAAAGCAAACTCAAGTTATCATCCGGAAACCATAAAATTTACAGATTTTGCCTAAATCAAGCGCAATAACTATAGTATAGTACAATATTATATGTTTTATTCGATTACATCGCAACACTACAAGATTAAACAACTCTGGAACGCAAAATCCGATCACAATCAAAATCGAACTTGACCAGTATTTTATGAAGATACACTATCCCAAAACATTAAAACTTTCCTTTAAAGCAAAGTCAAGTTATAATCCGGAATCGAAAGTGTGACGGACGGACGTAAGGACGGACGGACGGAAAGATGGATGGAATGACGGAAAGACGGACGGACGGACAAAAGGAATCATATATACCCCCACCTTTAAAGGCAGATGTATAAAAAAGAAAAAATTTCTTTCATGTGGTACTTATAAGAGATCAATTGGATTTGATTTAACTTTGTTAAAAATTTTTGTTTTACTACTTTTATTATTATTATTTTTTAATTTGTAAAGGAGTTTTTACTTTAGGAAAGGGATTTTCTTATAAATGGAATCAAACTCATAAACATCAGTTCCAAATCAAATTCAACGCGTTTACCACTAATCATTAGGTATGAAACATGTGGTTGCAAAAATTGCTTTGTGCGGTTATGCGGATGTAAACTTGGATTCTATTGGCTGATTAACCACCTGCTAAATAACCATGTCCACCCTACACTAGACAATCAATAATCATGATAATGTAGTGTTTCACCTACATGTAGACCAAAGTCATTCAAAAGCGTACATATGAGAATTGTACATAAGGACAAAATTCACAAACATGCAGTAAACATGGATAAATAAACATATCGTAATTAAAGTTTACTTCCACGTTATGTAAAACTAATTTCAGCCTGATATTTACACTAAAAAATTAAAATGTGAAATACATCTACACTTGGAATAACATGTAACTTATATGAAATATTTTATTTGCATTCATTTTCAAAGGTTTTCGCTCCATGTATTACGAAAACGCCATGTAAACTTTATCATGTTTATACAACATAAAAAATCAATACATCATTCGGTTGTGTATTGTCCAGAGTACGCGGTCAGTCGACATAGCGCGTGTAGTTAAATGTAGGTCATTTTGTAATTATCGTTTTCTTAGTTAAACACAAACAGGTTTGCATAACCGCACAAAAATGTTATCATGCATTGAACCAACTAATATGATTATTTAGATAGTGTCGAAAATGGTTGAACGGCGCGACCTGAAGGTCGCTTGCTGTTCAACGATTTTCGAAACTATCTAAATAATCATATTTGTTGGTTCAATGCATGATAACTTATAATGCCATGTCACTCACCTGTGCCATGTTTGTTTGAAGGTGTAACTGATGATAGAAATCAACTCAGTTTGCAATTTGCTATCATAAACAACTAACAGAATACTGTTAAAATGTTATCTATACAAATAATCAAATTTGTTCATTCTATATTGGTTGATATTTTCTCTTATTTATTTAAGATAATAATTATATGCATATGTTTGGGTTTGACATAAACAAGAGAATATATTTGATATTAATCTTTGAGAAAAGATTTTTATATTTCAGTAACAAATTTCTAGATGCATTAATTAAGGATTTCTGTTATTTAAAATATAGACCAAAAATCTTTTAATGTACATGTTTTAACATTTCTGAAGGTTCAGTTCATTCAGCAAAATGACGTTAGAAAACCCTTTAAAGTGTTGTTTTTAACTGTCGCTAGATTTAGAATGCTGAGCACCTATTATATTTTTTTTTCTACTTTTTAGCACATGTGAAGACTCTTTCAATAGTAATTCAGGCTGGTCATGACAGGTTCAAACATGTCGAGATTCTTTCAGTATTAACTCGGACTGGTCGAGACTCTTTCAGTACTATATCAGACTGGTCAAAACAGGTCGAGACTTTCCAGTACAAGTTCAGACTTGTCGAGACAGGTTGAGACTCTTTCAGTACTATAGCCGACTGGTCGAGACAGGCCGAGAATTTCTTCAGTACTACTCCACACTAGTCGAGACAGGTCGAGACTGGTTCAGTAAATTTCAGACTGAATCAGAATTTGGTCGAGACTACTTTAGTAATATTCAAACAAGTTGAGACTGGTCGAGTACTTTTCAGTACTTTTCAGTACAAAAAGTGCCCGTGTCAGACTTTTAGTGCTTTGTAGTGTATTTGAAGAGATCATTTCCGCCTCCAAATACACGAGGGTTCCTATCTTGAGAGTCCCGCATTGAAACTTTACTTTGCTACAATATTCCTTACGTGGTTCCAAATACCAAATTGCTTCTGGCAGGGTAGTAGCTTATCTAAGATAACCGCCACCGAGGAACATAGTTTTAACTAATGGGTCGTACGGAAAAGACATTAATTAACATCTCAGAACCCATCAGTTCAATTATAACCAGACTAAGTCACAATGCTTTTTAGATGGTCCCTTCCAAAGAAGGTATCAAGCATCCATGAAAGCCGCAAGCAAGGAACATAATTGTTGCATCAGACCATATGGAAACACATTCAAACGTCTTCTGAGAACCTACTAGCCAATAAGAACAAAACATGGTCACCATGGTCCATAGATGGTTTCTTCTTAAAAGGTATCAAGCAAGTCCGTACCTCATCCAATATTGCCGAAAGCAGGGAGCACCTTATTGTTAAATGTGTAAACAAATTCTAGCCCAAATTCATATATTTGGTATGATTTAATAAAAATATATTATTATTATCTATCGCAATCTGTATGATTTCCCTTGGTCTACAGAAACTGATACTAGTTTTCTATTTATCACCGTACTGGACACTATCACGAAAATATCGGGTCACTATGGAGGCGTCGCGTGCTGGTTGCTATGCTGGCGTCATGTTTTGGTATTATTTGTCGTGCTCATACGCGTTATACGTTGATTGAAGAATGGATATAAATTACTGCAATAAACAATAGTTTAATTGTGCTCAAATAGAATTTTCAGCTTATTTCTATTTATTGTAGAGTTCTATTTATCATTTTGTGAATCACCGATTAAAGAAAAATAGGACATTTTGTTTTTAATACGGACTTTATCACGGCGTAGAGCATAAAGGTTACCCTAACGGGCTCACTTGATACTGACCTTGATAAAGTCCGTATAAAAAACAAAATGTCCTATATTCCATGATATATCTTGGGCCATACATCAAATACTTCTGAATATGTACATCAATACACCTTTACTTAACTAGAGAATGTGTCTGTAAGACACGGATGCCCCGCCAAAAGATTATTTGCAAAAGATAACCTCATCATAAAATGTGGGTCAAAACCACTTAATTGTCATTGATGTGTGCAGTGCTCACCAAGGCAATTACTTTGATGAAAATCAAAGTATAATAATGTGTTGTTGTTGAGAAAATTGAACTTAAAGGCAAAACTTAAATAAACTCACCGAAGCGTAAAATGTAGGTCAAGGCCACCTAATTGTCAATTGGTTGGGTAATACTCATCAAGACAATCAATTAGATGAAATATCATTGTCCTATAATGTGTAGTTGTTGACAAATGAACTTAAAACGCAAAACTTAGCCAAAGTCACTGAAACGTAAAATGTAGGTCAAAACCACCTAATTGTCAATTATTTGGGTAGTACCCATCAAGGCAATTAATTTGATGAAATATCATTGTCATATAATGTGTATTTGTTGAGAAATGAGGAATAAATTTCCGAAATGGCCATACAGCTCATTAAAATTATTGCAGTTGGAACTAACATATTTGTTCTGGTCTCATGTTCATTTACTCCATATCCTCTCGTAAAATATTTAACGCAAAACTAAACCAAAGTCACTGAAGCGTAAAATGTAGGTCAAAGCGACCTAATTGTCAATGATTTGGATAGTATTCGTCAAGGCAATTAATTTGATGAAATATCATTGTCCTATAATATGTAGTTGTTGAGAAATGGACTTTAACGCAAAACTTAACCAAAGTCACTCAAGCATGAAATGTAGGTCACAGGGTCAAACTACCTAGCGAACTCTGAAGTACTATCAAATATCTACCTACTGGCCCACTATTATTGTTCTACCTCTTACAGTTTCTGATAATTCGACTAAAACGCAGAACTTAACCGGACTTACGGACGTACGAACGGATGGAAGGACGCACAAGGGTAACACTATATGCCCTTTCCACATTCATTGGCGGGGCATAAAAATAAGATATAACGAAAAGTGATAAGTATGAAGGTGATAAAACAAAGGGTGGTAATAAATGTACGTGAAGAATTCACTATTTCTATTCGTGAAAATACATGTCTTAATTTCTCGTGTCTTTTAAAGTCTTTTGCAAAAATTTCAATAAATATTAACATAATAAAAAAGCTCGAGTAAATTATTAGAATTTGAAAAAAAATTATAATTTTCGTAAATTACCTGAAACTCTCCAATAATTATTTTGTTTTGTTTTTTTTGGGGGGGGGGGGAAATTCTAGGATTATGATTTTAGCTATTTATTAGGGCAACCCCTTCAATTTTTTTTAAAGAGGTTATGAAATGATTTGATTTCAGCAAACTTTTTACCTAGTAGATTATAAGGGAAACCCATGCCAAATGTTTTTGGAGGGTGGTCGATAGTGGGTTGTTATAGATAATGAACTTTTCAGTTGTCATGAAACCAAACAATGGACCTTGCATTTGTCATGGAAATCAAACCAGAAAAAAGAATATTAGAAACGAAAGTATTCTGCTACATTTTTTTACGGTTTCAGCAATATGTATAGACTAGATTATAAGGGCAACCCTTTCCATTGTTTTTTTCTTTAAATCGGGACTTTTACTGTTTTGATTTCAGAACTATGCATTACATATATTATAATGAGATTCTGCTCAATTTTTTAACTGTGGTCTTGTATGATTTGTAATTGATTGCGGGGCTCTTGGTTGCCATGGACACCAGAACAGAAAATTAAAATTTAAGAAAAAAATAGAAAAAAAGAAGGGAAACGGGGAATGTGTCAAAGAGACAACGACCCAAAGGGGAGTAATAACAACTCAAAGCCACCATAAGTTCTTCAATGAACGGTGAGAAAACCCCACAGCCAACGACAGGTCGGAGTCGGCCCCTGAATAAAGAGTAATCATGTTCTGCGAAATAAACATCATCATAGACTCCTATAGACATAAAGTAAAATAACTAGAAAAAAGACAAGACACACAAAGGCTTAATGAATTTCCTGACTTAGGACAGGCGCAAACCTGTTGCGGCAGGGTTAAACTAGTTTTATTGGGCCCAAACCTTCCCCCTACAGCCAATGTGATAAATAAAAAACAATCGTAACAACAGTAAAATTCAGTTGGCAACAGGACTGAGTCAATTGTGAAAAATGAAACTGAAAGAACTAAATATACTGACATAAACATGAAATCACAAGACACTACTAGCATTAACTGACATGCTAGCTCCAGACCCATTACCAACTGACAAAGTAAGTTATGTACCCTCAGTATAGAGCTTCCAACAAGATCCCTTCCTGTGAGGAGTTTAGCATAATGATTTCATACATATCGGAATACATAACCCGTGTCCTTGCAATACAGATTTTAGAAATTTAGAATGTGTTTAGATAAAATGCAAAGACCCTATCAAAAAATCAATGCTAATACCAAAGAAGGCCATACGTAATGACCTGACGACAATACCGTAATTATAACCCTTATGAATTAGACGATTTAAAGGTTTTATTAGTTTGTTAGGCGAGTTTAAGTATTTTTACTGTTATGTAAAACATTACCGTAATATAAGGGATGTGAAATACCAGCCTTGATTAGATGTTTACAGGTTTCATTGTATTTATGAACTAAGTCTTTGTATCGATGATAAAATTTAGTAAAGGTTTTAACTAGTTTGTGATAACGAAAACCTTGATGTAATAGTTTTTCAGTTATGAAAAGATTCCGTTCATTAAAATCGCAAACGTTATTACATACTCGAGCAAATCGAACAAGTTGAGATATGTAAACACCATATGATGGCGCTAATGGAACATCGCCATCCAGAAATGGATAATTAACTATGGGAAAAGAAAAACGTACTTTTCCATATTTTCTACGGTTTGAGAAATATGTATAAACTAGATTGGGTTCTAGTGCTGCTGATGAGGAATTAATTTCCGAAATGGCCATACAGCTCATTAAAATTATTGCAGTTGGAGTTAACATATGCGTTATGGTCTCATGTTCATTTACTCCATATCCTTTCGTAAAATATTCTATTTCAACAATATGTATTATTTAGATTATAAAGGGAAAACCCTGCCTTAATCTGTTTTGAAAGTTGGATTGTAATGGACGATTGAGCTTTTGGTTGCTATGGAAACCAAACATCAATACTGAAATTTTATAATAAAAAGTATTCTGCTAAAATTTATATTTGTTTTCCAGAAATATGTATAAACTAATTAATAAGGAGAACCATTCTTGAAAGGGACATTGTAACATTTTGATTTCGGCAATATTTATTACCTAGATTATACGGGAAATCCCTTCCTTGATAATTTTTGAAAGGGTGTTTTAAAATGGGTCGAAATGGATAACACATTCAGACATATTCAAAGATCTTCTCATAAATAAGTTGTTCGAATAGAATTGAACTAAGTCACAATAGTACATTGATAGTGACTTCCTATAAAGGTATCTGGATGGTCAACACCTCATCAAATATGGATGCCAACAGTAACATAGTTAAACATTTAACCTTTGGAAAATACAAAGATCTTCAAAAAAAGTAGTAGTCCATCTACAACCAAACTTGGTCCCTATGGTCTCCTAAAAAAGGGATATTGTTGATCTTTCTCATACAGGACTGCCACCAGCGGGAACATTGTTCATATTGGATTCCTATATAAAATGATGTCTCTGAAACAACTCATCCAATTGGAAATTAGCCTGATCACAAAAATCCTTGGGTGGTCCTAATGAAAATTTGCTCTTTCACGGACCTATTAGAAATGACATTCATCTCTCTGTCTGCTATGGTCCAGGTGAGCGATAAAAGCTCTTGAAAGCCGCTTGTTCTCTAAACATACGTTCAAACGAAAGTATTTAAATGATTTTTGAGGAAACTGTCAATTTGGTACTGACAGGGTAGAGATGTACTTCTAAATGTTCATCTTGCATGCAGCAAACTAGGAGTAATACCATCGAACGGAAATTACTCTTTCCAAATTATAATTTTAGGATCATATTCTTGTTGCTTCGGTATTCGTTTGATGATGTATCCATAGATCCAGGAAAGAGTTTTTTTTTAAAGAAGTTAATCTAAGTACTTTCAGAACTTTCTTCAATGGCTACACCGGAAATGGCACTAAGACTGGTTACCTTAAGATATCCCACATTAAAATCGATTTTAACTGAAGTTGTACAAAATACTCTGTTCTGAAAAGGTAGAATGTTTTCCAGTAATGATACCAGTTCTAGTGACAATTTCTGGTTTCGCTTTTATGTTTTGACTGTTAGACTACTCCACCGAATAACGATACTAGCGATAACAAAATTTAGTGACTTTTTTTATCAATGTGTACAAAAATATCATCGGCAGCTCCCGCCTTTGAAAAATGGGAGGTTTTCAGGGTAAATTTAAACCACTCTACTAATCATATTTTTTTGTCAACTTCTGTCCAAAATTCAGCACGAAATCAAAGAAAAAAGAGGAGGGGGTGGCTAACCGTCGGTACCTATCTGGATATGTCAATGAATATATATATTTCATGGATCATGGTAAATGTGAAAAACGACTGGTCTTTTTTCTATGTTAAGAATGTTTATTTATCAAATTAGATGTCTATATTTCCATATAAATTTTCATTAATTAATTATACATCAATGGAGACGAAATGAATATGAAAAAGAAAGGAAATGGGGTAAATGCCAAGGAGACAACATCTCATATCCAGGTTAAAACGACCCGAAACAAAGCATCTAGGGGTCACCGTTCGGTCTTCAATACAGTGAGGAACCTCACACCATATAGCAAGCCCTAAATGGCCCCAAAAAGGTAAAAAAAGTGGATAAATCAATGGAAACAAACTACATCCAATGACCCAAATATTAAGAAAGAAGACACGGACAAGCCAATCACCAACATATTCCTGACTGGGGACAGGCGCAAAAAATACGGTGGGGTTAAACTCGTTTTCTTGGAACCAAACCCTCCCCCTATGTGTGGTGAATGGCTAAAAAATAAATACACAAAAAGACTCACAGTAAAAATCAGACTAGAAAAAAGTCCAACTTATCAAGACGAGTACCCTTACAATGAAGTACATAAAACACACAGGTACTGTCCGGACGAATGCTCGCTGTTACTGACAGCTAGCTAAAGACATAATTTCCGTTTACTATGATATCACGCCTTCTTACATATGAAACTTCAATTGAAATACTTCTAAAAAGATTTGGTATAACAACGTCATCAATTATGAAAGAAGAACATGATATTGTGCAATGCCAATAAGAAAAATTGTTTAAATTTAGTTATGGTGTAAAGCATTTAAGAGATGATCAATATTTTTGCCGACAAAAACCAGAAGTAACGATTTAACAACAATGCTGTATTTATATCCTTTATGGATAAGTTTGTTCAACGGATTAATAAGTTTGGAAAGACAATTTTTGAATTTATGCGCTTTGTAAATGATATTGCCATAGAAGTTTGGATGTGAAATGCCCTGATGTTTAAGAGCCCTGCATGTAGAACCAAATTTTCTTAATAAGTCAATGTATCTATACTAAAATTTAGAGAATGTTTTTATCAATTTATGATATCTAAACCCTTGATGCAGAAGTTTTTCAGTGAGACAAAGATTTCGCGCGTTGAAGTCGGCAACATCACTACATACTCGTGCATATCGTACAAGTTGTGAAATGTACACCCCGTAAGAAGGGGCTAACGGAACATCGCCGTCGAGATGGGGAAAATTGACTATAGATAAAAACATGAAAATTAAAGATAAAAAAAGATGAAAATTCGAGATAAAAAAGTTGAAAATTTAAGATAATAACTTGAAATACGAAAGCCCATTGAGCTCATTTTCGTAGGTTAAAAAGATAAAATTTTCGCGAATAAACGCGAAACTTTCGTGAAGAAACGCGATACTTTCACGAATAAGCGAGACACTTTCGCGACTAATCACGAAAAATTTATATTTAAATACAAAACGTTATCTTTATTATCTTTAATATACCCCAAATTGAAGATCTGGGGGTATATCGGAATCACCCTGTCCGTCTGTCTGTCAGTCCGTGTTCCTTGTCAGCGCAACTCAAAGATGTTCATGAAGGAATTTGGTTTCAAAAATTTAGAAAGGGAATTATTTTTTTTCAAAAAAAAAGGGGAGGGCAGTCCATGTTCTTTATCAGCGTACTTAATCCAAAACGGCTCAAATAATTTCGATGAAACTTAGCACAATTGTAGCGCACCACCCGAAGATGCGCATGAAGGAACTTGGTTGCTGTCTGGGTTCTATTTCCACCTCTAATTCCTTGTCCACCAGAAATTGTATGCGTATTCCAGAATCCCACTAAATTATTCCAGTCTGCCTAACAAATTAAGGGGAAAAATAAATAATTTGCATGTCTGATTTAAATCAACAAAATATCATCACCAAAGAATGATGAATAATGATCGTCATTCTGGATTATCATAGTAATGGTCATTCCATACACCATTCCTGTAAAGTTATAGTGAAGACGGACGTCAAAGTTATGGCAAAAGCTCAAATGCGAGACAACAATATTGTCCAGGCCGATGGCCGCTGTCACTTTGTTTTTCTTTGCTCATCAAACATCATATGGCTTCATTCTAAATGCTGTTTTTTTAGATATTCTGGTTTACCCGGAAGCAGATGTTCGGATAATGCTATTGTGAAATTGTAATTTGATGAAAAACAGGTCAACACGTGACCTGGTCTTACCCATTCGAATTTCATACTTGTGTAATTGTAACTAGAGGAACTGTGTCCTGAAATGCCACAAAGAGATACCCCGCTACTTCTTTGAAGATAAAGTTTAATTAAATGGCCCGTCTTCCAACTTTGGAACAGAAACAATATTTCTCTATGCACATCCTTTGATAGTGTACTGAAACTGTGCAACATTTTATCAAAATCCACAACTGCTTTAGGAGGAGACGCATTGACAAAGAACATGGACCACACTCCCCCTTTTTGATAAAGTACAATTATTGCCACTCCCAAAATTTGGACAGCAACCAAATTCCTTCATGCACAGTTTCAGGTGGTTTACTACGACTGTGTAAAGTTTCATCAAAATCCTTTGAGCCGTTTAGAAGGAGTTGCGCTGATAATAACATGGACTGCCTTTTGAAAAAAAATCTCCCTTTCTAAATTTTTGTCAGAAACCAAATTCCTTCATGAACATCTTTGAGTTGCGCTGACAAGGAACACGGACGGAAAGACAGACGGACAGAGTGATTCCGATATACCCCCAAATCTTCAATTGGGGGGACGGGTATATTAACTATAATAAAGATAACCTTTTGTATTAAAATATATAATTTTCGTGATTATTCGCGAAAGTTTCGCGCTTATTCGTGAAAGTATCACGTTTATTCACGAAAGTTTTGCATTTATTCGCGAAAATTTTATCCTTTTAACCTACGAATATGAGCTCAATGGGCTTTCGTATTTCAAGTTATCATCTCAAATTTTAAACTTTTTTATCTTGAATTTTCATCTTTTTTATCTTGAATTTTCAATTTATTATCTTGAATTTTCACGTTTTTACCTTGAATTTTCAACTTATTATCTTGAATTATTTTCAACTTATCATCTTGAATTTTTAACTTATCATCTTGAATTTTCAACTTATTATCTTGAATTTTCATTTTATTATCTTGAATTTTCAAGTTTTTATCTTGAATTTTCATCTTTTTTATCTTTAATTTTCAACTTATTATCTTGAATTTTCATGTTTTTATCTTGAATTTTCAATTTCTTATCTTGAAGTTTCAACTTATTATCTTGAATTTTCAACTCATTATCTTGAATTTTTATCTTGAATTTTCATCTTTTTTATCTTTAATTTTCAACTTATTATCTTGAATTTTCAAGTTTTTATCTTGAATTTTCAACATAGAAATCTTTGGAAAAAAATCTGAGCGGCCGATATGGGCTTCCCTTATATTTCCCCTACTTAATATTCTCAGAGTTGAATACAAATTTCATATTTAAAAAAGCAATTTTACTAACAATTCAGTCACTCCTACTTGAAGTAGACCGATATTTCTTCTTCTCGGTGTCCCCTGGTCGAAGGCCATACGGCCGAAACGTTGGGCAGTCTTCTCTTCTTTTTTATATGTTTTTTAATTTGTATATTTTTTTACCTTTTAATCGTGGCCAGCTATACCATTTTTATTTTGTTTCAATATTTCTGGGTATTGACACTAACATACAACACTTCGTAAGCCTGAAAAGGCATGTCCAACATACTTGTACTCGACCTGCTATGGTGACACGACTCACACAAGTGACTTCTTATGTCGAGAAACTATAAATTATCTGTTAATATTGCAAAGTCCCTGTTCCATTCCTATTTGCAAGGTAGGCACAGTATTTATAATTATAATATGCCGAGTTTGTATAGGCCGAAATTGCATTATGCCGAGTTTGACATGTGCCGAGTTTGTTATGTGCCGATATGTCCCAGATTCGCAAGGTCACAATCCAGTATGTCAGAATCGTTCTCGTTGTCAGAAGATGCGACATACGGAGGAGTCCTCAGATTCCGAATCTGGGAGTGGAACTGGGCCTCGACCCAAGCGGAAAAGAAGCTATTCTACCCCTCCGAAGCCGTCTTTGCCTACACAAGTATCCAGGTGGAAAAGACAACATGCAGAAAAGCTTGGAATCTTTTATGCAAAAAGGCATGCAGAAGGTTTAAAAGATTTGAAAGAAAAGTTGAATGGAACAATTCATGAATTAACAAAAGAACAAGCAGAATACACCGAAATTATATTTACATATTTGACATTGAATTTGGCAATGGATCATTTGACTCGTCAAAGTCAAATCAATGCATCAATTGCAAAAGATGAAATTGCTTTGGTTGAGGCAAAACTGCAGGAACTACAGACTAAGAAGTGAGTTTTCTAGGGACAGACACTGTCACACATACATGTAAAAAAAGAGGAGATTAGCAACTCAAATGGGCTTTTCCAGAAATTATCTACCCCCTCCCCCCTTTATGAAAGACATGCAAAGTTAATTTTTTTTCTAGGAAAAAAATTTCAAATGTTGAAAAAAGTCTGGACTTCTACCTATTTCTCTAACCAAAATTTTTTTCGAAACCAAAAAAAATTGGGAAATCCAAGGCTTTCTATAGGGTTTGAGAGCAAAAAATTTTCTGGAAATTCCAGTGTCATCCATAAAGGGGGACAGACATATTGAAAACTGTCTGACCGAAGGACAAATCAGGCAAAACTTGGCAAAAATTATAAACCAACAGAACCGAATGTCGGGTAAAAAATTTAGATTTCCCATATGCGATGAAACTAGGTCCTGTAAAATTATGGTCGGCAGACAAATCGAAAAGTCTAGAAGCCTTGCAGGACATTCGGTCAGACCTATAAAAAAAATACCTGTGTTTCCGGTAATATACTCTTCAAAATTAGGGTCGGTAGGTAGGTAGGCATTTTTTTATTTTTCCAAAACTTTTTACATAGACATTTAGAGAGTAACAGACATTTAGAGAGTAACTTCTGGACTTTAACAGTGCTTCTTTAAAAATTGCCAAAAAAACTTTGGGATAGGCATTTTTAGCCCCAAAAATTAGGGTCGGTAGGGTTACCGGAAACACATATTTTTTTTATTTTGCCTCGCGCAAATAAGGAAAAGCTGCCAGACCAAAAATAAATTTACCATACCTACAGTTTCATCACATATACACTATGTATAAGGAAATGTCAATTTTTTTGCCTGACATTTGGTCCTGTTGGCTGATGATTTTTGTCAGACCGACTCAAGTTTTGCCTGATTTGTCCTTCAGTCAGGCAGTTTTCGATATGTATGGGTCAGTGTGGCAACTTTTCCTTATTTGCCTGACCGAGTGTCCTGCAAGGCCTCTGGATTTTTCGATTTGTCTGGGGGGATGGACTGTTTCTGTAAAAGCCCAATTTACACAACTGTAGAGTTTTTCAACATCTCGATTGTGGAGAGAATTTGCGAGATCATTTACATTTTTGCCCCTTACAATATTGTTTTTGTGTGTAAACAGAGGTGTCAAGTTTTGAAAACTGCTTAGGGGGAGATCTCCCTCTCAGAAAAATTTCTCAGGGGAGATTTTGCATAGCGTCGAAATTATCCTACATGTACTTGCAAAAGTGGTTGTTCGAGTATTTCAGGTGTGGGAAATTCTTGGGTGTGTCTTTAATGTTTAATGTGTTTGTGCAGACATTTCAGGCTTAACTTGGATCTGTTTAGTATTATAACTAATGTTTTAAGTGTGTAATATGACTTATCAATGAAATAGTATTTGTAACTATGGGTTGGAAAGCAAAGATTTAATATAATAATATAGGTAATATTAGATAGAAGGTATTTTTCATTTTTTTTTTTTCATTTTATATACCACGGTGTTAATATTCCTGATCTTTGTCATTTAATTTGAAGAAGTAATATTTTTGCATAAAACTTAATTCATTTATTTAGATTTTATTATATCCACATTGATTTTTTATTTAAAACTTTGAAAGTTTTTAAGAAAAGGGGAGATAACTGATACATATATATATGTTAACAATTTACCGGCAGGAAGAAAATTGGTCAACTAATACATGTACTATATTTTTCTCGACAAGTTTACTGTTTATTCATGGAAGAAAGAGAGTTTTATGGCAATTATCAAAAGAATATCACTATTTGCTACCATAAGAATAAGTTCTTGCTTAAAATATTGCTTACAAATGAGAAAAACTAAAACAGAGAATTTGCGGGAGATTCTATTACCCCGCCGGGAGACAGAACTGATTGCAGGAGATATCGGATTTTTCATTGAGTTTGCGGGAGGCTCCTGTCGAGATCGGGAGACTTGACACCTCTGGTGTAAATCACATAAGAGCAACGTCGGCAGTTTTCGTCCGGAGGTAGTTTTTGTCCATTTGACGGTTCCATGAGATTTGTAAGCATATTTGGGCACGAATATGCATTTCTCATGCTTGATTGCATATACAGACTTCTTTCTCAAGAGAAGATAGCTTTGTATATTCCGAAGCAATCGGGATGAAAAATTATTCAATATGTTAAGGAAAATGTGCTTCTCTTTTAAGTTTTTTATCTAGATAATGGCGTCTTACGGCAATAGATAAAAAAAAGTAAAAACTTTATCGACAGCTGCATGTTTCTTAAGTATTTCAATCACGCGAGTTACCTCCAAGCATGAGATGGACACTTTCTAGCGTAATATGACTTAACCTTGCACACTTTGTTATCAGTATAAGTATAATACATGTAGTAGAAACAGCTGCCCAAGAGGAATATGTCTATTTTCGTCCACATTAATCCACGCTCGAGCATTTTGACACACTTTGAACTCGGCAGTCACCATTGTTTACGTTTTTTAAATGACGTCACGGGCACTACGTCAATACACAATTTTGATATCACTAATCACCATCTCTGAAAATTAAATCAAAACACTACAACATACTCTGTATACATAAGAGTCTATGTATTATGTTTCATAGAAATGCACATCTAAAACAGAAATTCGTCACTATAGTATTCATTGTTCATAATCTAATGAGACACTCAATAACTGTGGACAAATTTCAATCATAAATTTAACGAAAGTAATTGTAGAAAAATATCCTAAAGAAGTAGTATTCCCATTGGTATCAGATGGGAATAATACAAAGGCCCATATGAGGACATCATTTATTTTTATACGGCCGCAAAAATCGGCGTCGGCGTCTGTGGCCAGCATAACTTTGTTTCTAGTGGACGGATCATCTTCAAATTTCAGTATGTGGTTTCTTGGCATAATGGCTATCCCGGGTTTTAATTTCGGGTTTATGGCCCCACCCGTTTCAGAAAAAGGGGCCAAAAAGGGGTAAAATTGGGTATTTTTGTGTCTGTGGACAGCATAACTTTGGTTCCAGTGAACAGATCATTTTCAAATTTTAGTATGATGTTTCTTGGCACATGCTTTAGCCC
>MJUU01067451.1:40028-78554 GCA_002080025.1 Modiolus philippinarum
AAGGTTTCTTTTTGACCATTGGCTTATGAGGTTCATAATTTGAAGGATTCTGTCCTCATAATTCAATTTAATCATTCTATCTAAGTTCACATCAAAATTTAAACCAAGAAGCTTGAATGCTGTTTCCCCCAATTTAGATTTCGGTTTCTACATGAGACTTCCTCACTATATCTTTTACTCCCAATCCAAATTACTTGGGTTTTTGAAAAAAAATATATTTAATCCTGATATTCCAGCAAACCAATCTAATTGTAAGAGAGCTTCTTGTAAAGATTAATAATAATAATAATAATAAAAGCTTTATTTAAATAGGGTTACACAGTTAGTACAAACTAATCTTCCCTGAGGCCCTCAATAACAATATTGAATACATACAAGATAATGCATACTACAATTAAAGAGTACATTGTGATATCAGATACAAAAAGTTATAAAAATACAAATTTATTCAGCTGGTACAATTTGTTTGTTGAGCAAGTAGCATTTTAGCTTATTTTTAAAAACCACAATATTCTTAGAATTTCGCACTGAGCCTGGTAGAGTGTTCCATGTAGGAGGTCCAGAAAAACTAAATGATTTTTTAAAAAGTTCTGTCAGATTTTTCAGATCCATCTAAAAGTAAAGAAGTATCATTGGCAAATTGAGAAAGTTTATGTTCAATCTGAGTAATGTGAATTCCTTAAATATTTTTATTTCCTCTGATTTTGATTGCAAGAATTTCAGCGCTCATAATAAAAAGATACGGTGATAATGGATCACCTTGGTGACAGCCACGTTCTATATCAAAGAAGTCTGATATATTTCCCCCCTGTATCACGGCTGACTTAATATTGCAATAAAGTACTTTGACCCAGTTTATTATACATTCACCAAAATTAAAAAATTTAAGAACAGTAAGTAAAAATTCCCAAGAAATTGAATCAAATGCCTTTTCAAAATCGATGAATAATAAAAGACCTTGAATTTCATGTTCTTCTGTATATTGCATAACATCTTAAATTTTCTCCAATATATCTTCCACTAATAAAACCTGTTTGATCGAATTCGAATTTACCCTTACTACCAACTTCATGCTTCACTGACCATGGAAAATAGAGGGGTAGTATGAGATTTAACTTCAGGTTTAAGTTTCTTTTCTGTGACGGATGTATGCTATTATCATGAAACTTCATTTAAATAGACATTAAGATGTAAATAAAAAACATAACAAATATTTACCAATGCCACCAACTTCATGCCTCACTGATCATGAAATATAGAAAAAAAGAAGGGAAACGGGGAATGTGTCAAAGAGACAAAGACCCAATGGGGAGTAATAACAACTCAAAGCTACCATAAGATCTTCAATGAACGGTGAGAAAACCCCATACCCAATGGCAGGTCGGAGTCGGCCCCTGAATAAAAATTAATCAAGTTCAGCGAAATAAACATTATATATAGCATTGCTGAAAATAGCTGTGAGGCGGGGCATTGTGTCCGTTAGACACATATTCTTGTTTTTATTTTGTTTTTTATTTCTCTCCTTATTTTTATTTCTTTATTATACCCCCCACTTGAAAAGTGGGGGGTATATAGTGATTGGGGTTGTCCGTCCGTCCGTCTTTCCGTCCAACCGTCCGTTACACCTGAGGGTACTCATCTCTTATCCGCTACTCCTCCTGAACCAGTGAACAGATTTTCATGAAACTTTAACACAGTCTTTATGACATAATGTAGATGTGCACCTTCTATTCAGTCTGTGCCAAAAACTTTTTGATTCGCTAGCCCAGAGGGGCCAGTAAGGTCCCGTGTACTACTAGCCCGAACTCAATTTTACTAGCCCTAACAGAAGATTCTATGTTCAAAAAGAAAAAATTTCAACTAGCCCTTCGGGCTAGTGGCTTGTAATTTTTACTAGCCCGATACTGATTTTACTAGTCCCGGGCATAGGGCTAGTGGCTAAAGGCACAGACTGCCTATTTCAGAATTTGATTTGATTGATTTTATAATTTCTGGAAACAAATGGGGTTGTGGGGGTATTTATTAGTGAGCTTTGCTCACAGTTCTTCTAGTTTTTAATTAGGCCGGAACTAATTTCATGTTCCTGGACTTTTGTCAGATAAATATAGTAAATTCCAAAAGGCTTAATTAGTTAGTTCTGTAAGGGTTACAGGAGGCATGTTAAAAGTAAGATTGGGTATTTTTAATTGTTACATATTTATTTTTTTTATGCATTAAATACTAAAATTCAAGCAACAGTGTAAGATGTTAAACAGGTATGATATTGCATATCTTTTTATTTTAGAACTTTGGTAAAAAAAAGAACATAATGGTTTCTTGTCATGTTTTTATACGACCGCAAATTTTTGTGGTCGTATATTTTTTATGGGTCTGTCATCTGTCAACAATTGCTTGTCCGCAGGTTTTTTTCAGGTGTCCCTTGACTGATCCTTTTGATATTTGAACACAATGTTACTTATGACAGAATGCAGCCTAAGTTTGATGATGGGGTCCATGGCCCCACCATTTCAAAAATAGGGACCAAAAAGGGGCCAAAATTCAACAGTTGTTTGTTTGCAAGTTTTCTCAGGTGTCCTTTGACGGATCCTTTTGATATTTGAAGACAATGTTATTTATGACAAAATGCAGCCTAAGTTCGATGAAGGGGTCTGTGGCCCCTCTTATTTCATAAATAGGGCCAAAAAGGGACTAAAATTTAAAAATTATTTGTCTATGCATTTGTATAGTTTCATTTATCCAATACACTTGATTTTTTAAAACTTATGTTAGTTATGATTAAATAAAGGTAAAAGTTGATTATGACGTATTTGGTCCAACCCATTTCAGAAAAAGGGCCCTAAAGGTCCAAAAATTTCAAAACAATTTAAAGTGGGATTGTAATATATCTGTGTAAAGGTAATGAAGTGCAGATAACAAGAATGGCAATTTAGAGGACCCAAGACCCCCATTGTGGGAAATAAGGGTCCAAAAAGGGTAAAGAGGGCCAAAATTGAAAATTGCTAAAGGATAGGGTTATATCTGTGTAAAGGTAGTGAAGAACAGATAACATAAATGACTCTTCAAAGGACCTCGATCCCATTTTAGGTCAATAAGGTCCAAAAAGAAGGTCTGAATTTTAGCTCCCCTGGCCCGAAAGGCCATGTGAGTTATTACTTGGTGTCCGTCGTCGTCCTCCATCGTCCGTTAACTTTTCAAAATCTTCTCTGAGACCACTGGACCAGTTGGAACCAAACTTGGCCTGAATGATCCTTAGGGTATTCCTGTTAAGAATTATGTCTAATGTTACCGCTGACCAACAAATGTGACTGCTGTTGCTATAAATAGAACATAACAAATACCTGCTGCAGATATTGCGGTGGCTGATAGGGGCTTGATTATTTTAGCAATTCTCTCTAAATACTTGTTATGTTTCAACTTATTTTTAGAGCTTTCAGTAGTATTGTAACAGATTTTCATTGCACCATATCTAGTAATATTTATTTTACTGGTTAATTTTCAGAAATTTGAAGGAACTGGAAACAGTAGCAAAACATAATATGTTGGAATTTATTTGGAGTTTGAGAAATTTGTTGTGTGAAATGAGAAACTACAAAAAAGATAAATCAGAGAAAGAGCAGAATCAAAACATTCAAATAGCTGCACAAGGATTTATGACAGGGTTTTTTGCTACATTTGCTAGGCTGTGTTTCCTTAAAGCTATGTAAGTATACATGTAGATGTTGTGCATTCTATTATACCCACTTCATGAAGTATAAATACGGGGCAGGACTGACAGAGTTGAGATATAGTGTTCATTTTTAGTTTGCCTCTACGAGTACCCACGGCATCCATGTGCGCTTCCGACTGCACGTCCACACTCATTTCTCAGATACTGTTTGATGTAGGTTCACCAATTCTTGCATGCAGATATATCTTGGGACTATCTGAGCCATTAGGAAAATTATGTCAAACTGACCTATATTTTACTCTTCACTGATTTCAGTTAAAGTTGAAATTTCATCAAATCTTATATCTAGTACACTGTATGACACAGGATTGTCTAATCTTGCATGAAGATGCATCTTTGGGAGTAGGTCAGCATCCAATCAGAGGTAGGTCACTTTGTCCTACATTTCACGCTTCACTGACTTAGATCCAGTTTACAGTAAAGAAAAAGAAATACCATTACAAATCACTCATAGAGACGCAAACAACTCTAAGAGTGATTTGATATATCATTTATCCTGTTTGAGATATCTTTTTAACTTCTTTTGTATTTTAGTGATAGTATTTAACACTCTAAATGCAGAAGACTGTAGTAAATTATCTCAATCAGAAAAAAAGATGTATCAAATTACTCTCAGAGTGGTGTAGGTCTATTATAATGATCAGTGATTGTACGTCTCTTTCTGTACTGTAGGTCAAAATTTGTATTTCAGATACTGGATGATGTAGGATCCTCCAGTTTTGCATGTGCATGTGTCTTTGGGAGTAAGTCAGCATCCAATCAAAAGTAGGTCACTTTGACCTACATTTCATGCTTTGACGGCAACAGCAATGGCGGTGGCAACTGCGTTAACTCTGCGTCAGTTTTCTGCTAAGTAGGTGCATTTCTCTTTAACCACATATGATTGAACATCCTTTATGGTAAAACCCCATATTGATTTTCAGGTTAAAAGGTCAAAGATCATACCTGTAAACCTCTAATGGACCAAATGAGGGTTATGACCCTCTTTCAAAAAAGAAAATGAGGGTCATAGCGCGCAACTACATTTCCAGACCAAGAAAAAAGTACTTAATGTAAAGGTTAAAATAAATAGTACAATGATCTACAATATTTAGAAAATCATTTAATTTTGCACATTCAACACAGAATATATCAAAAATACTAGAAACAGTTTAGAAAATTCCAACATTTTAACCCCAAAACCATGAAAAATGTTACATTTTTTTCTCAGTGAGGGTGATGAGGGTCATAATTTGCAAAAGAAGGAGATTTTGAGGGTCATATACTAAAGAGGTCACACCCTAAAAAAGAGGGTGTGACCCTCCAAATGAGGGTGACTTGGCAGCTATGCAAAGATCTAGATCATTGTTAAAAAGAACAGAATTTTTTTGTTTCTTATAATAACTTGAACTCCTTATTTGAAATTGAAGCTCATACATATGAAAGGAATCTAATGGGAGAGACAAATGCTACATATTTCAGTATTTACTTATTCTGGTACAGCTGCAAGGCGGGGGACCTTGAGCGCTGCTCTATTTTTTTAGTTCGCCTCAACGAAGTTGAGGAAGATCTATTGTAGTACCCTTGGCGTCCGTGTGTGTGTCCGGAGTTGGAACTCAGTAACGAATAAAGGTAGAAACATCTAGTCTTGCATGCAGGTGCATCTAGGGAGGCGGTTTCTTTTAAATATGAAAGTTGGTCATGGTGACCCATATGTCATGCTTCACCAACTTTAATGATTAACCAGTCTGGGTATATATTAGGTCAAGTTCATATCTCAGATACTGTATGATATATGACCATCATATCTTGCATACAGATGCATCTTTGGGAGTAAGTCAGCATCCAAACAAAATTGGGTCACTGTGACCTATATTTCATGCTTCAGTGACTTGGGTATGTTTAACGTCCAAGTTCATATCTCAGATACTGTATGATATAGGACCATCATATCTTGCATGCAGTTGCATCTTTGGGAGTAGGTCAGCATTCAAACAAAATTGGGTCACTGTGACCTATATTTCATGCTTCAGTGACTTGGGTAAGTTTAACGTCCGAGTTCATATCTCAGATACTGTATGATATAGGACCATTATATCTTGCATACATATGCATCTTTGGGAGTAGGTCAGCATCCAAACAAAATTGGGTCACTATGACCTATATTTCATGCTGCAGTGACTTGGGTAAGTTTAACGTCCGAGTTCATATCTCAGATACTGTATGATAAAGGACCATCATACCTTGCATACGATGCATCTTTGGGAGTAGGTCAGCATCCAAAAAAATTGGGACACTATGACCTATATTTCATGCTTCAGTGACTTGGTTAAGTTTAACGTCCGAGTTCATATCTCAGATACTGTATGATATAGGACCATCATATCTTGCACAGATGCATCTTTGCGAGTAGGTAAGCATCCAAACAAAACTGGGACACTATGACCTATATTTCATGCTTCAGTGACTTGGGTAAGTTTAAAGTCCAAGTTAAAATTAGGGACACTGTATGATATTGGACCATCGATCATATGTCGCATACTGATGCATCTTAGGGAGTAGATCAACATCCAACAAAACTGTGTCATTGTGACCTATTTTTCATGCTTTAGTATTTTGGGCAAGGTTTATGTCCAAGTTCATATCATATACTGAATGATATTGGACCATCATATCTGGCATACAGATGCATTTTGGGGAATAGGTCAGCATCTAAATAAGATTGGTCGCTATGACTTATATTTCATGATTCAGTGACTTGGGTAAGTTTTACATCTGAGTACATATCTTGGATACTGTATGATATTGGACCATCATACCTTGCCATAAGACGCATCTTTTGTCGTTCCAGAGTTATGGTACTTTGTTCATGAAAAAAATTAACGTTTTTTTTCACATAACTAAATACCGAAGTTACTGTAAATTTACATTTGATGTTAACTCAAGTGTACTTTGACTCATCCTCATAAAACTTTTACACAATGTCAGGTTCTATGTAAACAAGTCCTTTTTGATTTTTGTTCATTTTAACTTTTGTGTTTACAGATTTATGGGACTTAATTCACTAAACAGTGGATTTTTTTTCACATGTCTATTGATAAGTCAGGTTTGCATTTACCAACCAGAGTTTTATTCAGTGTCAAATTCTATATAAAGAAATGCTCACTTTTAGTTTGACTGTTATATGACTTTGTTAAATTAGATAAAGGCCTTTTTGCATAGTGATGATGATAACACATTTTTTCTGCACTTTAAATTAAGGTAATTTTACAATTGCTTAAAGACAGGCATATCATCGCTCTTGGCGCAGCTGCTCAGTTGGAATATGAAATACAAAACACGAAATACTTTATTTATGAAAGGTCCAAATTGAACATGAGTATTATAAAGTGGACAGAACAAACAAAAAGCATGCTTACAATAATAACTGACAAAAAGAGAAGGACAAACAATAGAAAAAAAAACATAGTGACTAAAGGAAGACAACTCTATTCAAAAGTACATAGTTTATACTGTAAAATTCTCTCTGTATGTTGTTTCTTTTTGTGGAACACTGTATTAAAAAATCTGACAGCAGGTCACATACATAAAGATCTTCATTACTCAGAAGCCAAAGAAATTTGCTCCACAGGATAGCTCTTTAAAGTTTGGATTTTTTATTTTAGAGAAAAACACTTACATTCAAGCAGAAAATGTTGCTGGTCTTCAATCTTCCCCATCTGACACTGCTTACAGATTTGTTGGTCAGGGGGTAATTAAGGTCTCGCATAGCACCCTCTTTCTATTTCAAGTTGGTGTGAACTTACACGACATCTGGTTAAAATTTTTCTTTTAGCAAATTCTTTAAATAACAGGTATTTTTCACGGCCGAAAATGTACTTAAATTGTACGTATGTTCATAGTTTACCTTCTGACTGTGATACAGTTTGTCTGTTTCCAGATATCTCTGACCTCCATTTAGGTCCAAAAAGAGTATATATCTTTTTCTTCAGGAATAAAGGTCCCTATTTTCAATTTCAGATGGTTTAAAGTGTTCAGCATTCCAAGATCCTTAAGCATGATATATATACAATTGATCCAACAATCATAACCATTATTGTACATTTGGTAGTTTTCATTGAGTGCTTCTTTCAAAATAGTATCATTAATTTTTGAGTTGAGTCTAATCCAATATTTAACCATATTCATTATAGACCCTTTCACTAATTCATGCAGACATGTGCGGAAGCTGCTATGAATGGTAAAGTGCAACATTTTCCTGTAAAAATGGATAGCAATGTTCATTCAAAATATTCCAGGAAAATGCAGCCTTTTGCCATCCATAGCAGCTTCTGAGCATGTCTGCATGAATGAGTGAAAGGGCCTATAATATCAATGTTTAGTGCATATCTACCTAGTTCACCTAAACATTTGTGGTTCAATGACTTTGAGTGAACACCAAGTATATATTTACACATACGAATGTTTAACTTTTCTATATAGAGACCATCATACAGAACAGATGTCATACATATTTTACAAAAGGATATGGAGTAAATGAACATGAGACCATAACACATATGTTAACTCCAACTGCAATAATTTTAATGAGCTGTATGGCCATTTCAGAAATTTATTCCTCATCAGCAGCACTAGAACCGAAACAAATTACTTTGAGTGAACACCAAGTATATATTTACACATATGAATGTTTAACTTTTCTACACAGAGACCATCATACAGAACAAATGTCATACATATTTTACAAAAGGATATGGAGTAAATGAACATGAGATTATAACACATATGTAAACTATGTATATGTGTGTGTACTGTTATTTCAGAGGCTGTACTGGTAAAAGTGTTTATCATACTGTTTGGGATAATTTACATGGAGAAACAGTTACATCAGAACCAGATCTCAGACTGTACAAGTATGGACTTAATTGTGAATTTTCTGAAGGTGAAATGATATCTGTTGTTGAGGTAAATTTAAAAATAAAGTAGCAGAAAAGCACACTACATGTAACACTATTATTCCATTTGGCAGAATATATTTAACCGTTTTGCCTGCAAGATGGCCGCCACTGCGGAACATAGTTTAACATAAGAACCTATGGGAAATACATGCATACATCTTCTTGTCAGAAACCGTTTCACAGATTGAATGGATATTAAGCATGGATGATCATATGATGGACCTTCATAAAGTTTGTGTATTTTGTGCTGATCTGAAATCCAACATGGGCACCATAGCAGAACATAGTTTAACATAGGACCTTATAGGAAGTACATGGAAACATCTTATCAGAAACCGTTTCACAGATTGAATTGATATTAAGCATGGATGATCATATGATGGACCTACAAAAAGTTAGTGTTTTTTGTGCTGATCCAAAATCCAACATGGCCACCATGGCGGAACATAGTTTAACCTAGGACCCTATTGGAAATACATGCAATCATCTTCTCATCAGAAACTGTTTCACAGATTGAATCGATATTAAGCAATGAATGATCATATGTTGGACCTACATAAAGTTTGTGTTTTTTATGCTGATGCAAAATCCAAGGTGGCTGCCATGATCTGAAATGCAACTTGGCTTCCATGGTGGAACAAAGTTTAAAATAGGACCCTATTGGAAATACATGCAAACATCTTATCAGAAATTGTTGCACAGACTGACTCAATATTAAGCATGGATGATCATATTATGGACCTACATAAAGTTTGTGTTTTTTCGTGCTAATCCGAAATCCAACATGGCCAACATTGCAGAACATAGTTTAACATAGTACTCAATGCAGACATCTTATCAGAAACCGTTTCACAGATTGAATCAATATTAAGCATGGATGATCATATGTTGGAACTACATAAAGTTTGTGTTTTTCATGCTGATGCAAAATCCAAGGTGGCTGCCATGATCTGAAATCCAAGATGGATTCCATGGCAGAACAAAGTTTAATATAGGACCTTATGGGAAATACATGCAAACATCTTCTCAGTAATCATTCCATTTCACAAATTTAATCAGTATTTGGTATCGATGATCATATGATGGACCTACATAAAGTCTGTTTTTCATCCCGATCTAAAATCCAACATGACTGCCAACAGGGGACATAGATTAACAAAGGACCCTATGAGAAATAATGTATGCCTTTCTCAGAAACCATTTTGCAGATAAAATCACTTTAAAACCATGTGAGTGATTACAGGCTCTTTAGAGCCTCAGTTTGGTTATATGGATGCAAATTTTTGATATAGATATGAATAAAAAGAGATATGGGGTAAACATCGATGAGACAATGACCCAACAAAAATACACACACAAAAAAGACATTTAAAGGTCACTGTATGGCCTACAACAAGGGACAGTCCCAAGTCTAGTGGTGCCGATGGGTTATTTTCATGCAAGGTGATTGCCGATTTTAATTATCTGTGAATTGTGATTCAGTAAATTATTTTTCCGCGACCTGTGATTAGGTCATTGTCTGTTAATCATTATCAGCCGAAATATGTATTCATGATTCGTGATTAACACGCTTACAGTTATACAATTTGTTGTGAAGTGTGATTGAATTGTCAGTTTTTGGCAAATTTCTAAAAAAAATAATCTGGAGCCGATTTTATGTGAAAACAATATTTTGGCTGCCAAAATGATGAAAAAAAATTTTCTGACGGAGGCTTTCTGCCCCAAAAAATAATGTTAATTTTGAAAAAAAATATTTTGTTGATACACGTGAAAAAAATTAATAAATTTTCTGTCCAGAAAAAAAACCATAACCCCCCTTCAGGTTAAATGGTCGTCCCTAAGTAATAAACACAAAAGCCAGTCATAGCAAATACCACTGATGAGATTCCTGACTTGGGACAGACACTTAAACATGTGGCAGGGTTAAACTTGTTTGTGAGTATTCAACCCTCCACCATTGAGATCAGTGGAAAGGCAAATAGTACAAATATAGGTATGTTGTCGTCTGTCAACAATTGGTTTCTACAGGTTTTCTCTGGTTTCTTTGACAGATTCTTTTGATATTTGAACACAATGTTACTTTGCAGTCTAGTTCGATGGGTCTGTGGCCTCTCCAATTTCAAAAATAGGGCCAAAAAGGGGCCAAATTCAAAAATTGGTTTTCATCAGGTTTTCTCAGGCTTCCCTTTACTAGTCCTTTTGACAGTGGAGTACATTGTCACTTATGACAAAATGTAGCCTAAGTTTATTGATGAGTCCATGGCTTGTCCCATTTCAAAAATAGGGGCTAAAATCTATCTACCATGAAAATTTCAGAACAGATCTCTTTCCTGGCCTAAATGCTTACTTTGTAACCATTTTGAATGGCAGGTGAGCGATTACAAGCTCCTGTGAGCCTCTAGTGTATACATTGTATGTTATAGGTAAGGCCTAAGTACATGGTTAGTTATAATCCTGAACTGATGCCCCCACCGAAGAAGAAATATAAAGGTAGTGCTAGAATTTCTAGTGAGTCTGAAGCAGAAGTGACAAATGAGAGTCCGGAGGCAATAGAATTGGAATTACACGACAGAGTACTAGGACAGCATGCAGGGGAGTTGTTGTTGGATTTGCATGTAAAGTACAGAGGAAAAGAAGCAAATAGCTATGATGATAATAAGATCATGAATTTGCTAGGCATGATTGTTGATGGTTCATCAGTAAGTAGGATATTCTAAAACTATTAATTTTTACTATGTAATATTTTTCACAATTTTAGAAAATTAAGGAAACTCAGAAAAGTTAATAAAAAAAGTTTGAAGATACCAAGGGGGCAATCAAAAACCATATATTGAAAGACAGACAACACCATGGCCAAAATAAAAAAAAACAAATACCATGACACTAACGATAGTAACAAAACAAAACAGAAAACTAAAGATTGAGTAACACAAACACCACCAAAACCCAGGAATGAAGTCAGATGCTCTGGAAGGGCATGTTTAATATAGGACCCTGTGGGAAATACATTAAAATGTCTTTTTCTTCAAAACTACTGCACGGATCGAAGCCAAACCTGGCACAAATGATTCTTGTAAGGTGCTGACCAATTGTTCATACTTTGGTACCAATCCATTTTCCAAGATGGCTGCCGTCGGGAAACTTATTTTAAGATAGAACCCTATGGAAAATACATTAAAATATCTTCACCAGAACCACTGAATGGATTAAAACCAAACCTGGCATAAATGTTCCTTGTAAGGTGCTCACCATGAGTTCTTACTTTGGTGCTGATCCGTCATCTAAGATGGACACCAGCAAGAGTCTTCGTTTAACATAGGACCCCTCTTGAAATTTATTTACTGAATATTTTTAGCTCACTTGGCCCAAAGGGCCATGTGAGGTATTGTCATCACTTTGCGTTCGTCTTCATCCGTCATCCGTCGTCGTCGTTAACTTTTCACACTTTCATCTTCTCCTCTGAAACCACTTGGCAGGAATAATGTATGGAAGGTCCTTTTAATATAAAGATTCCTCATTTCGTGTTGATTGGATGAAAAACATGGCCACCAGGGAGAGTTCTTGATTCTGATTGGCTGATTTTCAAAAATCTTCTTCTCTGAAAATACAAGGCTAAATATTTTGAAACTTCACAAGATTGATGACTGGAAGACCCTATACAAATAATCCTAATTTTATTCTGATTGGGTGGCAAGCATGGTGGCAATGGTGACACATAGTTCCCTTTGAAAACCTATGGGAAATTACATTTTCATCTTCTGTTCTGAAACCACTGGGCAGATTTGAACCAAACTTTGGAGGAACAATATATGGAAGGTGCTTTACAAAGATTCCTTACTTGGTGTTGATCCAGTGAAAAACATGGCCGCCAGGGGCAGTTCTTGATTCTGATTGGCTGATTTTCAAAAATCTTCTCCTCTGAAACTACAAGGCCAAATGTTTTGAAACTGCACAGGATTGATGACTGGCAGACCTTCTACAAATAATCCCCATTTTATGCTGATTGGGTTGCAAACATGGTGGCAATGGTGGCGCATAGTTCCCATTGAAAACCTATGGGAAATAACATTTTCATCTTCTGTTCTGAAACTGTTGGGCAGATTTGAACCAAACATAGGAGAAATAATGTATGGAATGTCCTTTACAAAGATTCCTCATTTTATGTTGATTAAGTGAAAAATATGGCCACGAGGGGTAGTTCTTGATTCTGATTGGCTAATTTTTAAAATCTTATCCTCTGAAACTACAAGGCCAAATGTTTTGAAACTTCAAAGGATTGATAACTGGCAGACCTTCTACAAATAATCATTATTTTATGCTGATTGGTTGGCAAACATGGGGGCAATGGTGGCACATAGTTTCCTTTGAAAACCTATGGGAAATTACAATTTCATATTCTGTTCTGAAACCACTTGCCAAATTTGAACAAAACTTGGCAGGAATAATGCATGGAAGGTGCTTTACAAAGATTCCTCACTTGGTGTTGATCCCATGAAAAACGTGGCCGCCAGGGGCAGTTCTTGATTCCGATTGGCTGATTTTCAAAAATCATCTCCTCTGAAACTACAAGGCCAAATGTTTTGAAACTTCACAGGATTGATGACTGGCAGACCCTCTACAAACAGTCCTCATTTTATGCTAATCGGGTGGCAAACATTGTGGCAATGGTGGCACATAGTTTCCATTGAAAACCTATGGGAAATAACATTTTCATCTTCTGTTCTGAAAATGTTGTGCCAATTAAAAGTAATCTTAGCAGGAATAATGTAGTGAAGGTCCTCTACATATTTTTCCCTATTCCTGTTGATTGGATGAAAAATATGGCTGCCAGGGGCAGTTCTTGATTCTAATTTGCCGATGGTGGCAAATAGCTTCCACTGAAACCCTATGGGAAATGCCAGGTGAGTGAAAATGTTTGAAATTGGCACATTCTAGAAAATTTTCAGAAGTGTTTCAGAAAAAGTTCATCAAAGCATTTCAGTAACTTTTCAGTAATGTTTCAGAAATGTTTCAGTATCAGTTCTGAATTATTCAGAAAATGACAAAATGTATTCAGCACTTACTCAGCCTGACTTCAGATAATGTTCAGGGAGTGTTCAAACATTTTTCAGTCTGGCTTCAGGCAGTGTTCAAACATTATTCAGTCTGGCTTCAGGCAGTGTTCAGAAAGGGTTCAGACATTGTTCAGTCTGGCTTCAGACAATGTTTAGGAAGGATTCAGACAATGGTCAGAAAGGATTCAGATAGTGTTCAGGAAGGGTTGAGGCAATGTTCAGTCTAGCTTCAGACAATATTCAGGATGGATTCAGACAATGTTCAGAAAGGTTTCGTACAATGTTCAGGAAGGATTCAGACAGTGTATAATATGACTTTAATAAGACAATATTCAAGAAGGGTTCGAGCAATGTACGGTCTGGTCCAAGTCTTTCATTAAAAGGCAGTACCCGATACTTTTACCCTTCTAAAGTACTGCCTATAGTACCAACTAAAATCAGAGAATTTAATATAAGATTAAAAAATACTTAGAAAATATAGATCTAAGTGAGCCAATTGCTCAGATTCAAAAATAAATATATAATGCACTACATTGTTTATAGTAGACATGCTATAATTTTCGTTTAAATCCGTCCAGTTGTTTGAGAGTAGATGTGGATTGTAGGGAATTGCTGTCTTTCAATTGAGTTGGGAAATCAATTGTTTTAATCCAAAGTAAAATTCCCGACCCAGACCATCAATGCAGTAAATAAAATATATAATGCATGACCACACTGCAATGCAGAAAATAAAATATATAATGCATGACCACACTGCAATGCAGAAAATAAAATGCATATATAATGCATGACCACACTGCAATATAATATAATTTTGTTTGAAATCCATTCAGTGGTTTCAGAGGAGATGTGGATTGTTGGTTGTTACCCTCTATCAATGAAATGGCAAAAATCCATATTTTGGCCTCAGTTTAATTTCCCCTTTCAGATCCTCAATTCAAATATAGATCCATGTGAGGTAATGGTTCACAAATATCCCAGTCCCCAGAAAACAGAGTTGTTACAAAATTAGTCAACCCACCCTTTGTTCCTCAATACAGAAAACAAATATACAATGCACACGTATCTGCAGTGTATATATACTGTATAAATTTCACCTGAAGCTCTGAAGAGGTTCAAGTGCAGTGGAATGCCCTTTTTTATTCTCAAGTCAAACTCCACATTCAGACCTCAATACAGAAATAAATTCATAATGCACAACTGCACTGCATAAAGTAGATATGATATAATTTTTGTTGAAATCCATTCAATGGTTTCAGAGGAGATGTGGATTGTTGGGTGTTACCCTCTATCGATGAAATGACAAGTCCTCTATTTTGGCCTCATGTAAATTTTCCCTTTCAAACCCTCTTTGCAGAAAATAAGTATATGGTGCACAACTACACTGCATATAGTAGATATCATATAAGTTTGGTTGAAATCCAACCAGTTGTTTCAGAGGAGATGTGGATTGTAGGATGCTACCCTTACCATTGAAATGGTATGGGATACCCCTTATTAGGGCCAATACCCCTTGCGAGACCCTCAATGCAGAAAATAAACACAGTGTGCAAATCTCACTCTCATACTGTAGATATGATATGAGTTTGGTTAAAATCCATCCAGTAGTTTCAGAGGAATCACGTCAGCCAGACAGACTAATGGAACTCATGAATACTATATACCCCTGCTACGCTAGCGGGGGTATAAAAATAAGTACATGATGCACAACTACATTGCATATAAGTAGATGTAATATAAATAGGGCTGAAATGCATCCAGTGGTTTCAGAGATGTGGATTGCAGGCAGTCAAAGAAATGAGGACCAAGGACCCACAGGACATTCTGACCTGTGGTTAAGTCAAAAATACCAAACCGAATTCAGTTTTACAGGACCGACTTTCTTTTTAGCTCACCTGGCCCAAATGGCCAGGTGAGCTATTGTCATCACTTTGCGTCCGTCGTCGTTAACTTTTCACATTTTTAGTTCGCTTCAACGAAGTTGAGGAAGAACTATTCTACTCGCCTCGGCGTCCACGTTCGTGAACGCGTGCTCGTGCCGGTGCGCATCTACACTCATATCTCAGATGCTGTATGGAATAGAATCATCTGTTTTTGCCTGCAGGTACATCTTGGAGTATCCCCTGCAACCACATGGAATTAAGTCAACATGACCTATATTTCATGCTTCACTGACTTTGGTTATATTAGCATCATAGTAAAAGTTTAGTTAAAGATCATATTTTTAAAACCATATGATAAAGGGTCCTCATTTCTTGCATGTAGGTGCGTCTTGGAGAGTAGGTCAACATTTAAGCGAAATTGGATCACTTTGACCTACATTTTATGCTTCAATGACCTTGGTTAAAGTTTATTACCAAGTTCATATCTAGGATACCGTATCAAATAGGAAACTCATATGTTGCATGTAGATGCGTGTTAGAGTGTAGGTCAGCATTCAGGCAAAATTGGGTCACTTTGACCTACATTTCATGCTTCACTGACCAGGACCTGGGTTAAAGTTTACAGCCAAGATCATATCTAGGATACCGTATCATAGAGGGACCTCATATCTTGCATGCAGATGTGTCGTGGATAGTAGGTCAGCAATCAGGCAAAATTTGGCCAGTTTGACCTACATTTCATGCTTCATTGATCAAGGTTAAAGTTTACTGCCGAGTGCATATCTAGGATACCGTATCATATAGGGACCTCAATTGTTGCATGCAGATGTGTTTTGGAGAGTAGGTCAGCAGTCAGGCAAAATTGGGTCCCTTTGACTTACATTTTATGCTTCACTGACCAAGGTTAAAGTTTACGGCCGAGTTCATATATAGGATTCCGTATCAAATAGGGACTCATATGTTGCATGCAGACGCATCTTGGGGAGTAGGTCAGCAGTCAGGCAAAATTTTGTCACTTTGACCTACATTTCATGCCTCATTGACCAATGTTAAAGTTTACAGCCGAGTTCATATCTAGAATACCATATCATACAGGGACCTTTTATGTTGCATGCAGATGCGTCTTGGAGAGTAGGTCAGCAGTCAGGCAAAATTGGGACACTTTGACCTACATTTCATGCTTCATTGACCGAGGTTAAATTTTATGGCCGAGTTCATATCTAGGATACAGTATCATGTAGGGACCTCATATCTTTCATGCAGATGCGTATTGGAGAGTAGGTCAGCAATCAGAAAAAATTTGGTGACTTTTACCTACATTTTATGCTTCACTGACCTTGGATAAAGTTTATGGCTGAGTTCATATCTAGGATACCGTATCACTTGCATGCATATGCATCTTGGAGAATGGTTAGCATCCCAGCAAAAGGAGGTCATTTTAACCTACATTTCACACTGAACTTGGTTATAGTTTAGGGTGGAGTTCAAATCTAGGATACTGTATTATGTAGGACAATCTAAGTTTAACGACTTATGCATCTTGGAGAGTAGGTCAGAGTCCAAGCAAGAATAGGTCATTTTAACATACATTTCATGCTTTATTATTGTATAGGAATTAGAAAACAGCTGAATCTGATTCCAAGTGGGGAACGAGGCGAACTTTGTAATCGTCGATTACCTTCCGGTCATCTTCTCCTCTGAAACCACGGGGCCAAATTAAACCATACGTGGCAGGGATAATATATGGAATGTCCTCTACAAAAATCCTCATTTCGTTCCGATCGGTTGAAAAACATGGCTGCCAGAGGCAGTTCTTAGTTCTGAAGTGCCGATTTTCAAAAATCTTCCCCTCTGAAACTACAAGCCAAAAACTTTTCTTACTTTATAGGAATGATGACTAGGAGGTCCTCTACAAAGATTCCTCATTTTGTGCTGATTGGTTGGCATACATAGCGGCAGTGGCCACATGAATTTTACCATTGAACCCTATGGGAAATCATATTTTCAGCTATTTCTCTGAAACTAATGAGCTGATATTCAGCAAACTTGGGTAGGAAACAACGGCAGTAGAATACCGAAGGAACAAGGGAAGCGATGACTACAAAAATCGAAGTCCAAAGACATGGCACAAACGGTAACAGATAAAAACAAAGACAAAACAAGGACGTGAGACAGCTACAATGCACGGAAATAAAAAGATAACATTAAGAACTAAGGCACTCATAGTGTGAACTCCCATGAAAACCGGGAGTGACATCAGGTGCTCCGGAAGGGTAAGCATGTCCTGCTCCGCTAGCGGCACCTGTCACACTATCAGTGAGTCAATCCAGGGTTGAGTCAAATCCGATTATGTCAAATCCGTGAAGACGTGAAATCTAGCTGAAAATGTCCGTTTTCATTTGGGACACAGACACGTCATATCTGTCAATGATGTCATGGTGACGGCCATAGAATTTATGAAGGGATGAAAGTAACAAAGGCTGAACAAATCCCTGACTAATCAGCTTTTGGGACAGTGTTTTTGCTCTAACTAAAAAGTCACTGTATAAACTGCATGCCCGACAGTAACGAATCAACTGTGAAATGTACACTCCATAGGCTGGAGAGGAAGGTATATTGCTGCTCAGAAAGGGAAAGTTCACAATTGGGAAGTTAAAATCATCACGTTTGTCATACAGCATAGATTTCAAACGTCCATTTTCGTCAATGTAAATTAAAAGATCTAAGTACGAAGTTGAAGTAGGTGTATCGGTAGTCTCTTTAATTTCAAGCTCATTGGGATAGATCTGGTGTAAATATTCCTTGAATTTTGGATTATTAAGAGAAAGTACATCGTCTGTGTAGTGGAAGCTGAAATTAAAGGACTGGGCTAAATGTTTTTGTTTTTTCTGTGTAAGCCCTTGTAAAAACTTCGCCTCATACGAAAAAAGGAAGAGATCAGCTAAAATTGGCGCGTAGTTAGTTCCCATGGGAATCCCGATTGTCTGTTGAAAAACACGGCCTCCAAATTCGACAAAAATATTATCTATTAAAAATTCCAACATCTTGATTACGTCATTCTCAGTGTACTTCTTGTTTGACTCAGTGTGGTTCTTTACAAAATATGTTTTGTCTTTCCCTACTACTAAATAAGTGTATCTGCGTTCTCCGTTTTTAGTGCAGAAACATTGATGTATCAAATCCGAAATTACTGTTTTCAATTTATTGTGTGGCAGGGTAGTATAAAGAGTAGAAAAATCAAAGGTTTGTATGCTGTGGCAATGGGTAAGACTGCTAGAGGATAGCTGTTCGAGAAGATCTTTAGAATTTTTTTAAATCCACATCTGATTGACGCCGCTCGTGGAGTAGACTTTATCACAGTAACTTTTCAGGTCATCTCTGACTGCGGTCAATAAAGTAGTAAGGAGCTTAGAAAGTGGCTTAGTGGTGCATCTGGAAGACCCTGCAATCTCTGTTTGTATGTTTGTAAGGAATGGAAGGTTCTCAATATACAATGTATATTTCTCATTTCATACCGATCGGATGAAAAATATGGCCGCCATAGGCAATTCTCGATTCTGATCGGCGGATTTTCAAAAATCTTCTTCTCTGAAACTACAAGCCAAACCTTTTGATACTTTATAGGAATGATGACTAGGAGGCCCTGTACAAAGATTCCACATTTTATGCTGATTGGGTGGCATACATGGCAGCAGTGGCCACATGAAGTTTACCATTGAACCCTATGGTAAATCACATTTTCAGATATATCTCCGAAACTAATGAGCTGATATGCAGCAAACTTGGCAGGAATAAGGAATAGAAGGTTCTCAATATATATTTCTCATTTCATTCCGATCAGATGAAATATGGCCGTCGGAGGAAATTCTTGATCTAATTGGCCAGTTTTCAAAAATCTTCTCCTCTAAAACTAAATAACCAGATGTTTTGAAACTTCACATGATTGATGACTGGTAGACCATCTACAAAAGATCCTCATTTTATGCTCATTTGGCGGCAAACTTAGCCGCAACAGTGGCACATAGTTCCCATTGAAAACCTATTGGAAATTACAATTTCATCTTTTCCTCTGAAACCAATGGGCCAATTATAACTTTACTTTGCAGGAATAATATATCGAAGGTTCTCTTCAAAAATTTGGCATATTGTGTTGACTGGATTAAAATCATAGCCGCCAGGCACATTTCTTGATTGAATTTGGCCGATTTTCAAAAATCTCCTCTGAAGCTGTAAGGCCAAATATTTTGAAACTTCACAGGATTGATAACTGATAGACCCTCATTTTATGCTGTTTAATTTAGCAAACATGGCAGCAATGGTGGCACAAAGTTCCCATTGAAAACCATTTTATCTTTTTTTGCTGAAACCCCTTGGCCATTTTAAACCAAACTTGGCAGGAATAATATATAGAATATATATATTCGTAAAAAAAGTCCTCATTTGATGCCAATTGCTGAGAATATGGCTCTTGATTCTGATTTGGCCGATATTCAAAAATCTCCTCTGACACTACAAGTCAGAATGATTTCTGTTGCTGTCTGATATCAACTTCCTGTTTGGCAGGACTTTGAATTTTTACAGTATATGTAACGATAGTACAAATTTTCGTCACAATTTTCTCAGCTCCCACTAATTGGAATGATTTCAAATTTGGTATGCAGCTTTGTATAGATAAGGTTTATTTTGTGAACGATTAAATATATCTAACATGTGAATATATTGGAAAATGCATGCAATAAACAAATGCAAATACCATTTTTATTTTATCAAATCAGCATCTCCACATACACCATTTGACAGATGGAGTTATATTAAGGCATGAATGATCATTTTGTGGTCCTTACCAAAATTATCTATTTTTACACCATCCGAAATTCAGGATAGCAGCCACTGCAGCAGTCAAAGCAGGAAGCAGTTAAGAAAGAAACCTATAGAAAATACATATAAATAGCTTATATCCACAAATAGTGTAACAGTTTTAATTATAATTACACACTAATGATCAGATGGTGATCCTTCACCCCAGGGACAAATACTTCATAAGTTTAAATTATAAGCACACACTAATGATGAGATGATGATCCTTCACAAAGTTTGTACTTTTCACTCTAATCCAAATCCAAGATTGCTGGCACTGCAGGAAAGTTTGAGAAGAACATATGGGAAATATAATCAAATCGCTTCACCATAACAATTTGAGATTTTGAGTTGTTATAAGGTAAGAGTGACCACATGGTAGCTCTTAGAGATTATTTTGAATTGGATGCAAATCCACGATCCAGCATGTCCTATATGCTGAAACGAACTTTAACACAGAACACTTCCTGCATTTCATATTGTTTGACAGATTGAGTTTATTATGATTACAGTTTGCTGCCAGTTAAAAATCCAAGATTGCTTCTACAGTGTTACGCAGCATTGTTACTAAAACAACCAATTAAACCAGGTGAGCGATTACTGGCTCTCTTGAGCCTCTGGTTCTTTTCCCAAATGCATGAAATCAGCTTATCCATAATTCATCTGTCAACCTGATGAGCAATAACAGTCTCCTAGGAGCTCTGCACTAGTAGGTCGAGTGTTTCTCCAGTCATCCTCAATTGATGACTCAGTATTTTTTACCATATTTGATGGCCAGATTTAACACATAATTTTGATATAAACTATGATCTCGTTGTTATATTTTTTACAAAAGAATTGTTGACACATTTATTCTTATGTTTTAGGTGATCTTCACAATGCTGGAATTAAAGTGGGGACATTATCAGAAATTAAAGAGCAACAAGAATCTTGCTTGTGAAGATAAAGCTTATATATATTATACAAAGTCAAAAGACTTACTGTGGGAACGTGACAGAAAAGTTTTGATTGAAAATCTTATTTCACTAAACAATATGGAGTATTTCTAAATACCTAAAGATATTCTGAAGGCAGCTATTAAATGAAATGGTAACAGCATGAAAATTAAGTTATTGGAAAATGTTATATGCTTGTCCATTCTACTATGGTATGTTTACTTTGTGGAGCTTAAAGTTTCTACTCCATTTCTTATACTGTGATTGCGAATTTCAACAGTTGTATAATGGCATGGGGTCTGATTGTCATCATTATAATGTGCACCTGTATTTGATTTGTTGATCAAAATGAGTCTCCCATATGGACATGGACATTTCTTTGAATGGGGTTTGACATCCCCATCCACAGCTCTTTCTAAACCGTGAATGGATTTTAATTTAACTCTTCTTCAGCATATAATACCATTGTGCACCTTTTACTTGATGTATTTATTAATATAAATGATCTTTGAGATTTCCCGTAGCAAACTTTTGACTTTGCCATCTTTTCTTTTATTGGATGAACAGTACATCTAGTTTATTTTAAGCTGAATTTGGACGTGTTTTTTTCGTTGAATTCCTTCAGAAAAATCTGAATGTTTTATGAAGGGGTTGATATACCTCTTACTATTTCTGATATATCAGGGGTAAAATGTCCAGAAGTTTGGTTTTGTCATCACTTTAAAGGAAAGATATGGGGTGAATGTCAAGTAGACCATATCCCATCTACGTAATAACTGAGAATTTAGTATGTCAACAGATTTTCTCTGTCTCTTACTGTTTTGTCAAACACATTAATAGGTCCAGCACATTCCTTTGTCCACTCTTTCCCACCAGGTTCCCTTGTCAACATGCTGCGGTCATATCATGCTGAGCTTGGGTAGGTCCTCGTTGGGCTTTCATAAATGTAATATTATAACTTTTTATGGCCAAACAGTTTCATCAGTTCATATAATATGTAAGTGATTCCAGATTTCATTTTGGGTATGGTTGAATAATGCTGCTACCAGGCAAAGCAGATTTTGTAAGATGTAACATTAAAACTTTTTTGTTATACAGCTGCAAATCTTTTTGTGCATATTATTAATATGGGTCTGTCGTCTGTCAATAAATGTGTGCAGGTTTTCTCATCTTCCCTTGCAATCTCTCCGAAAGTCGAAAACTTCTGTCTGTCTTTTGGTCCTGCAGATCATAGAATCTGCCTGACAAAAAATTTTCCACCAGGCCAAATTTTGTAAATTTTCGATTGCTTCACCCATTCTGGTATTACTATTTTGTGTAATTTTGTCAAGGACTTTAGGAATGTAATTGAAAAATAAGACCAGTTGATATACTTCAAATTTCTCGGTCCTATACCTCTTTTCCGAAACGTCTGTATGTTTTGCGCTGCTGTCAATATTTGGTAAAGACACATATTTCATACACTTTGACAAATCTTTGCAGAGGAAGTATAAATTTTCGTTCCTTATAAAAATCAATATGGACGTCTTCGCTTCATTACAGTTCTCGGAACAAACATATATAGCAAATTATAGATAAAGAAACAATTGTTCACTGTCCATTACACTTCAGTTTATTTAACAATAAAAGTGTAGAGTACCGAATATTTTTGTACATGTAGCTTGTAAATAACAGCCTCAAATACAATGCAGGAAGATACATTTTCTAATAAAAATACCTTACAGTTATTGTAGTTAACGAACATTTTAGCTTTTTGCAGTACCTGCAAAGACTGCAAAAACAGTGAGGATATAATTAAAAGTCTCAATACAGGAGATGAGCCTGATAAGACTTTAACGACCGCTACATAACCAACATCACTGAGTGGTACGTGAACTTCCTGTAGAGAAGTTTCCAAATATTACAAGAATTGGTATGAGTAATTATTATGAAAGATTCATGAAATTCAGACTTATCGAAGGGTCATTTAAGTCAATGTTGAAATTTAAAATGCAATAATAAAGGTAGAAAATACCTTAGTTAAGATTTTTACCCCTATTTGCTGTAACTCCTGTTTATGTCACTACAGTTTTTATAGTTACTCTTTATTCCTGTTATAAAGAGGAAAGCAAAATTAGTACTCAGTGAAAGGAGAAGGTTCTATTATGGCTAAAAAAATCCACTAATTTTTATTTTAGAATTAATCTCACAAATGAAGTTGGGAAATGTATAAGAATGTGGCAAATACAAACAAGCAGGGTTTTGGACATAATAAAAATGGTGATGTCAAATGTGTTATTGTCAAAAAAGTTTTGCTTGAAAAATATTGGTCACACCCTTCGATCAAATTGAAATCGCAAAAAATATATTTGACTAAAACGCAATTTTTAACAAAACATATTTTAGGTCGATAAATGTGGTAATTCATTTTCAAGCAAAAACTAGCAATATTTAGGCTAAGTTATGATTTTTGTCCACAAAGCATATAACTAGACCATCGCTATGAAAGCTATGATCCGGTTTTCCAAAACTTAATGATTTTTAATTTGAAACACATTTTCACAAATTCCTTCTTCAAATATATATAAAATTATTACCCACCAAAATTTTAGTAATTTTAAAGCAAAACTTGGCCCTTTGTAAATCTGACAATAGTTTTATGTAATTATATGAAAAAAATACCAAAGCCAAAAATACTATATGGGGGTTATAACAGAGTTGTCAAGAGCCGAAGTCCATGAGACAAAAAGACAAATCAGGTGTAAACCACCGGAGAAATTGTCGACCACAATGCTCCTGACTTGGTACAGTCATTTTAAAGGAAATGGTGGATTAAGCCGGTTTTATTGCATGCCAAACCTCCCCTTCCATTGCTGTAGTGACAGGAAAAAGAAATGACCAACCAAGTACTGAGCAAAAAAAAAAGAGTTTTGAATGAGACCGAAACTTCAAATTTTTACACAAGGGACAGTACTATATGAGGGGTTTTCTGGTAATTTTTGTCTCGCCTGCGTCGAATTTCGCGGAGGCGAGACATAACGACCCTAGATTCTGTCGTCATCGGTGTCGTTGTCGTAAACTTTTGGTTATCCTTAATGTTAAACTTTTTAAAAACATCAGTAACTTTCTCAAATCATATTCAATATCAATGAAATTCTGACACAATATTCTTCTTTGTTGAATCCTAAGATTATTTTGAAAAAAAAAATTATTTCAATTTTTTCTGTATTTTGCCATGAATTGGACTTAGTTTTTTTTTGTTGATGATTTATTTTTGTTTGCTCCATATCTCAGCACCTACATGTCATAGACAAATGATAATTGTCAGTGGTTACATCATAAGTAGTAACCAACATCAATACCAGAATTATGTTACCTTGACCTACATTATCCGCTTCAATGAATTTGGCTTAATTTTCACTTTAGGTCCATATATCAGCAATGTTAAAACAAAATTGGAATTTAGGAATTTAACTTAATGTAGAATTGTTGAATAAAATTTATAGATTGACAATTAGCTTTTGGAATTTTATTCTGGTTCAAACTTTGATAAATTTCCTGAAAATGTCCATGACTAACAGTTAGTTTTTGAAATTTTTGCATACAATTTAATATTTTAGCCTTTAAAAAATGTTTTTTAATACCAGACATAATTCTGAAAAATAAAAATAAAAAAATGTGGTTCCAATTTTGATCAATTTTCTTCATCTCGCAAAGACAAGCAATTGTTTGGAACTCTTGCTAGCAACAGTGAATTTGGATGAATTTGAGTGAAAACAATTTTATCAATGCTTAGAATTCCAATTTTGGTAAAGGAGTAGGGGCGATAGGGCTGTATTTGGCCTGAAAAATAAATTTGGTTGAATTCACAGAATTTTCTCATTGAAATATTCTTTGGGTATGGTTCCGTGTAACCTTTACGAATTATTTATTTTCTAGTAGTAACGAATTGACAAATTGAAATTCAGAAACATTCAAAATAATAAATCTTTTTGCAGTCATGGTAAATAGCAGTTTGTTGCCGTATCTTGGATGTAAAAGGTTAGTAATATTATAACATAGAAATAAGAATGTTTTTCTCAAAAAAGTCTCCCTTATTAGACAGTCATTTGACTTCAGGAGAGGAGACCCTTAGCAGATATATATCTTCTCCATCTTTATGTAATTGTATTTTTGTTTTATATTGTATTACCATAACCCATATGGATTCCATTTCCGCAATTCTAAATTAAATATAAATATACAAATTAAAATGTAACAATGTACATGTATTTGAATTTAAATTATATTACAATAACTTTTGGTCAATTAGACAGATTTGTGAATATGTTAAAATATAAAATATATGTATCAGGAAAATTATTTTTAATGACTTTTTAGCTCACCTGACCTAAATTTTAAAAGGTCATGTGAGCTATTGCCATCACTTGGCGTCCGTCGTCGTCGTCTGTCGTTAAAGATCAACTCCTCTGAAATCACTGGGCCAATTACAACCAAATTTTGTCACAATAGTCCTTGGGTGGTGTAAATGAAAAATTGTGTCCAACATGTCCGTGCGTAATCCAAGATGGGCGCCAGTGGGACCCATTGATTAACATTGGACCCTATGGGAAATTTTAATTATTTTTTTTTGATGCAGTTTTTTTCATTGGATTCCTTATGAAAAATAAACATGGCGCGCAACTATCAGATTTTGGATAACTCTTTCCCTTTCCGAGCTATAAGGGGTCAAACGGGACCAAAATCGCACTTTTACAAAGTACCTCAAATTTTTATTTTTCATCGGATTTTGATGGGGTTTCTTTCTTTGGATTCTTCTTGACATGAGCTTTCGGTGGTGTGTCGACGGATTTTGCGTAGCTCTTACCGTTTCCGAGTTATAAGGGGCCTAAGGGGGCCAAAATCACTCTTTTACAAAGTACCTCAATTTTTTTTATTTTTCATCGGCATTTGATGGGGTTTCTTTCTTTGGGTTCCTCTTGACATGAGCTTTCGGTAGTGTGTCGACGGATTTTGTGTAGCTTATACCGTTTCCGAGCTATAATGGGCCTAAGGGGGCCAAAATCGCACTTTTACAAGGTACCTTCATCGGATTTTGATGGGGTTTCTTTCTTTGGATTCCTCTTGACACGAGCTTTCGGTAGTATGTCAACGGATTTTGCGTAGCTCTATCCGTTTCCAAGCTATAAGGCGCCTGAGGGGGGGGGGGGGCCAAATTCGCACTTTAACAAAGTACCTCAATTTTTAGCTGAAAATTGTATCTGACATGTCAGTGCGTAATCCAAGATGGCCGGCAATGGGGTCCATTGATTAACATTAGACCCTATGGCAAATGCATTCAACAATCAACTCATCTGAAACAAATTAGCCAATTGCAACCAAACTTTGTCATATTAGTCCTTGGGTGGTGTTAAGTAAAAAATCTGTCTGACACGTCCCTGCATAATTCAAGATAACCGCCAGCAGTCCCATTGATTAACTTTAGACCTCATAGGAAATGTATTTGAAAATCAATGTTATTGCATGGATGTACCACTGCTATATACAGGTGAGCTATACAGGCTCCTGGGAGCCTCTAGTTGTAATTTCTCCTTCCTGTATTTCTACCTTATACAAAAATGATACTAGTATGTACATAATATGTAAAAACGTCTAATTTTCGTATTAAACAATGTCAAAGAAAACTGATATCTCTTACGTAAATATTATAAGTTATCAAGGTAGATATCCATAGATGTGGAGATTGGTACACCGTGGAGTGCTAAAGTAGAAGGTTTACCGGGTACTGAAGGGTTTACAATCTCTATATGTACATGTATAATCTATTCATTTATGCTTCTGTCATATAGATGATATTTTGTCACTAAACTACACTTTCTTTGATGATTTTCTTAATCTCATATATCCATTAAAAAGCTTGAAATTAATGATACTACAGACACTTTCATATCGGCCCCATTCATTGACCTTCATCTATTGACAACAGAGGTACACTACAAACTAAGCTGTATGGTAAACGCAATGACTTAACTTTTCCAATAGTCAACTTCTTTTTTATCTCGAAGCCATGAAATGGCTGGAGAGATATTGATATGGCAAGAAAAAATCACGTGCCCCGCATGAGGCTTCAAGCCTATTAACAGCTCTAAAAGCTTATCTTCGTGCTTCCGATAAAATATAATGCACTAGTTTCTTTCAAAATCGTATACATTTAGTATTTAAGTTATATTTCTTCATTTTCTTGAGTTGAATACAGTGTTGTTTTAATAAATTGAAAACAATATGCATGTTTATCAAATTACTCGTTTTTTTTATTGCATCTCGGATCAACAAACTTGTCGCACAGTAATTTGCGAGATGAAAATAACATTGTTTACCTGTGACAGTGCATATATTTATAGCAATGAAATCAACATGCGAAATCACACTATCCGATTATTTTCACGTATTACGGAATAACTTATTACATGCAGACGTATCTAGCAGTTCTTTGGATGACTACGATGTTTTGTCACATGTAGATTTTCAGGGCTTCGAGATTCAGTTCCATCGGAGCTTTGATTTCTTTGTAGCAACATACCAACAACACCAGGATATTTAATTTACCTGTCCAAACTCAATCGGTACTCAAAGATCTGTGGCCAGTGACCCTCTTGATAGAGTTCGGTTGTTTTACAAATAGGCTGGTTCAACAGGAGTATGTTACCCATAGCTTGAAGTCATCACTGCAGAAGTTTTACAGTCGTGTGGACCGTTATGGGATATCCGTTTCCCAGATGACAATAAATCATTCCCTTAAAAAAGGTTAAGTATGCTTTTTTCCTCTACTGGATTTGATTTCATACCGGAATTGACATTTTCAACAGGGCGGATGCCCTATGAGAGAGAAGAGATGCTTACTCAACAGGTGTATCTGATCTCCCCATGGTTTCAATTGGGTCCGTGTTTCTCATCTGTATGTGTGTCCCCATTTTTCTTTTCTGTGCCGTATTAATGTCATGTCTTTGTTTGTGTGTGTGTTGTGTTTCCGATGATGTCATTATGTTTTAACTGTTCTTTTATGTGCTGACCTTTCGGTTCTCATTTATTTTGCTTTGCGTCCAAACCTAGCGTACATATTTTCTTTTCTGAGTGAGACGTCGACTTAATAAGAAGCTTCCTCAAGCTCCATCCTACGGGGTGTATATTTCTTAACTAGTACGATCCGCACGCGTTTATTCTACTCTTGACGATTTGAATGAACGTTCTTATATTTATTTATATTGACACAATGAGTGTTTGTTTTAGTTTTATAAAATTAGAATAAAAAAACATTTTTTATCTGTATTGATACATTTTTTAGAAAAAAAAATAGCCACATGTAATCGACCAAACTGTCGTCCAATAAAGCGAACAACATTTTTGAACATTTTTTCAGTAAAATTATTATTGAGTCCGCTAATGATATAACAGTATTTTCCAGCATGAAATATGTTTCCCTTCTAATATATATTTTATTTGTTCCTTGATTTTCAATCGAAGCGATGTTTTTTATTCATATAATGCAGATATATAAAACAGCACATACATGATATTTGCCAGTTGATGTTTAGCAATTTCTGGGGATATTGGTGACACCAGAAAATAAAAAAAAAAACCAGGAAATTTACATGACCTGGAAGAAAACGCATTACTTTCAGTATGTGTTTGATGAGGTGTAAGTCCTCCAAGATTTTACTTGTTATCATTTTAAGTATGTTTGGTATGTCTGTCAGATGTTTTGATTTTGTCTGGTTTTACGCATTTCGAAGCATTATAATTTTTGCCCAGTGCTCCCTTATGGTTTTCTGTAATTTCATTGAATTTCCTCTGAGCATTCTGACAAATTGTTATTCCAATGGAGTTATTAAAACAAATGTCAAATTCATGAACAGATGAATTGTTTATGTTAAACCTATGAAAAATTCAGAGAAGTTTCCCGCCATTTTTTAAAACATTTGTATATCCAAAAATTACATCGGTAACGTATCAATAAATAACTCCTTTTATAATTTTCGAACAAAAAAATATCACTTTTATCTAAAATCCTTTTAATATAAAAATTGATGAGCGAACATCTTTAAATTTATCTAAAACTGAAAATTTGTAATAGTTGCTAAACGCTAGAAACAAGGTAACAAGAAAAATATCCACCTCTTTACATTAATACACGTAAATATATTTTATTCTTTGAATATTACATTTGGAAAAAAGTGTTAAAGTTTAATATCTGATTTGTAGGTGTAGTCGGATGGAATATGATAGAAATGGGTGTCAAGGTGAAGCAGATGCTCTTATTCCACTGAGCGCTGGAGATAACTCAAATAAAACAGTGTAGATAATTATGACCTTTTTGAAAAATGGTTTTAATTTCAAAACTTGGCTTGTGCCTTCGAAACAAGGAGAAATATTTATGATGCATAAGGTTGAATAGTAATCACAATTACTAGAAAGAAACATTTGTTAATTTTTCTTGCATATTTAATTAATTAAGACTCCATACAGCACAGTTCAACTTTCACTCATGGTATTTCACACATAATTTTTCAAAATACATCTAAATTCTCATATTTCAAACAAACAAGTAACGTTTTACAAAAAAAGTTGGACATCAAATAATTTTTATCAAATAACAAAATACCGAAGTTACTGTAATTACCTGTGCTACCTGTGTGTAGAGATCTAATTTAGGCAAGTGTGCCTCTCTGATCCTTCTCATAATTTATTTCGCTGCTGTCCGCTTCCGGCCATAAAAATCGGCACTAAATTTGATTGGGTTATTCTTCCGATGTTCGTTTAATAAGTTTTTAAAACTATTAACAGATTTTGCATTCTCCACTTTGTTTGACAACATATTCCAGCGATCTACTATTCTTTGGCTAAAGTTGTATTTCCTTCTGTTGTTGCGACATTGCTGTTTGTATGTCTTGAACTTATTTCCTCTGGTAGTTGATTCAGTTCTCATTGGTAGCAGGTTTATGTCTTCATCTAATTGGTCCATGTCCTGTATTATTGTGAATGTTTCTTTCATGTCTGCTCGAATACGCCGATATTGAAGTGTTGGTAGTCCTAGAAATCTTAATCTATCCCCGTATCTTAAATGTTGTAAGCTCTTAATTGTTATTGTAGCTCTTCTCTGGACGTTTTCTAACAAGATGGCTGCCTTTTTGTTAATTACTGCCCAGACATTGCTGATGTATTGTAGGTGTGGTCTAACTTTGCTTTTATATAGTGTTAAGAACTATATTTGAAAGATCTATGAATTATACCTCGTTGCTGGTTAGCCTTTTTAACTTGGCAGTTCATATGCTGTTGGAAATTAAGCTTGTTGTATATAAAAATACCAAGGTCTTTTTTCTCACTAGATGTTGTGATAATTTCATTATCCATATTGAATCTTTTCCCAGTTTCAGGACCAAAGTATAGATGTTTACATTTTGACCTGTTGAATTTCAGTAAACATGTATTCGATCAGTTCATTAAATTGTCTACATCTTTCTGCAGGCTATCCACTTTATCATCTGTATTTGTTACTGAATATAGTTTAGTGTCACCTGCAAACAGTTTTACCATGTTGTCAACTACGTCTGGGAGGTCATCAATGTATATTGTAAAAAGAATAGGGCCTAATTATTTTACTGGTCGCCAGTTTGAGTGTGTCCCATTCAGGGTTACTCTTTGTTGTCTATCTTGTAGGAAATTCCGTAGCCATGTGTGGAGTTTGCCAGTTATTCCATACCCTTTTAATTTCTGCAATAGTCGGTGATGTTGGACTATGTCAAAGGCTTTTTGGAAATCGAAATAGATGGCATCAATAACGTTTTTGTTGTCTAGATTTCCGTCCAATTTTCCATAACCTCTATCATCTTCGTGGTATATGATTTTCCTTTCCTGAAGCCGTGTTGGTGTTTGGTAAATTATTTTCTTCCATGTGTTCCATTTATTTATCTCTGATCATTTTTTCCATACTTTTGCATAATATAGATGTTAGACTTATTGGTCTATAGTAGGAGGCTTCATGTCTGGGATCCCTTTTATGTATTGGTGTTACATTGGCCTTCTTCCATATAGTTGGTATATTGCCTTCTTCCATTGATTCTTGAGGATCATTGTAACAGGTTTGTAAATGCTATTGATGGTTTCTTTCAGTCGTTTGGGGTATATTTCGTCTACTCCTTGTGACTTGTTTTCTTTAATTTGGCTTAATAATTTTTTTATCTTGCTCTTCTTGAAAGTTTATGTTGTCTAAAGTTTTGTCAGTTCTGATGCCAAAAGGTGGGATTTCTGCATTTGGTTCTTCCGGTAAATTTATTTTCTGCATATGCACATTTCCACAATTTATGTCTCATCAGTGCAGATCAAACCAAAACATTTGAAAGTCCATTAACCGAAAAACATGTTGAAGCTGATAGAGAACAAATAACCAAAAGGATCTAAATAGAAAATCCAAAATTCAGCTAAGGACAGAGATTCGCATGAGGGAGATACTCCTTAGTTTTAAACTAAATTTTAAAAATTGAAGCCAAGTTTAAATTTGTAGTATTCACGTCGAAAACTTATTTAACCAAAAATGAATTTAAATATCAGAAATCTATATCTTGTGATTATTAGAATAAGCAATGAAGGGATATGGAGTAAATGTACATGAGACAAAGACTCTACAAAACATGGTTAAACAAAGCAATGGAACAACGCTTTTATTGTTTTTCTTCAGCTTGATGTCACCATGAGGCCTTCAACAATGAGCTTTGATCATACCTCATAGTAAGTTCAAGACGGCCCCTGTCACTAGAAGCGTGCAGAATTAGTGTTTTATTTCCGTAACAAGGACAGCTTGGAACAGACATTGCTTTGAACGTAGAAATGGTGCCCTGAGATAGCAAACATATATCAAGTAAATTCCAAAAACAAACGTAATATATCTGTAATTATAGAGTGGTAGGCACTGATACTCTTCCAAAAGTATTGAAGAAATAAACAATAAGTCAATAGACTGTTACTATTATCTTTAATTATGAAAATTAATGAAAAGTGCATATTATAAACAGTATATAAAGTATCAAATTTATTTATCATTAGTTCAATAAAAAAAAAAAGAAAACTGGGCATGTGTAAATCGTGTAAATCGTGTAAATCCAAATACTATACATATATATACAAAGATAGATAACTCTGTTCAGTTTAATTGTCTGTATTTATGATTATTCTGTATACTATCTTGTTTGTTTATGTAGAGTCTTAAATCAATTAAGTTACTTATTTTATTACCAACCACACAATAAAAATAGGTAATAGGGTTGCAGCGGAGCATGGAGACGTATGCATGTGTGTTCATGTGGTGATTTCACATCTAGAAAATCATTTCTTACAGGAGACAACACCAGTAAAAGGAAGCTTTTGTTTACACACATCCGATCGCAACGACGTCTCCTGTACAAATGAACGAAGTTTTTGATAATATATTTCTCAGTCACGTGCTGCTGTGACGTCAAAAATACACAGCATGCGCTGCTGTGTGCGTTAAACATCTTATGTATGTTAAGCTAAAAGAATGTATCATTTTAGATTATGAAGTCATTCTATAAAATTTCAGCTACATTTGTACCAACTATTTATACTCCAAAGGTCTAATTACGGTATAATTCTAAGTTAAACTTTCGCCGATTTTCTTTTCTTGCCTGGAACTCCTTCAAACTCTTGTCAATATTTGCCTAATATCTGCACAAATTGTTTGTTTAACCGTGAAAGGGTCTAAACCTGTTGAACCCCTCTTTGGGTCAGCCACTGCATAAGGCTACCTTGCATTTTCAAAATTTGGCTGACAGCAACTTTAAAGTGTTACCAATACACTTCTCTATAAGCTTTACACTTATTTCGGTCTGCACTGAAGAGACATATACTATCGAAATGCGCATATGCAGAAACAAAATTAACATTAACTTTGGTATTTTGTTATTATCAAGATGTTTCTAGGATTGGATTTCCAAGAAATATGTTACATTGCAAATCTAATCTTTAGTAGGCTTACAGATCAATTATCAAAAGTATTAACAAAAATCGATGTTTTAGACGTAGCTGTTACATGAAATGTTAGTTATTTCCCGGTTTTCATCGTTTGCTTCTACTGTATTTTTCAAATACAGATGCAGTGTATAATATAGTGCTCTCTCTATGAAAGGGTCTAGCTAGGGTCTGTAAGTCTCGTCATGTGACACCGAGAAATCACGATAAAATTGTAATTTGAAAACAATTCCAGCAAAAATATGACGTTTGGGGATTATGACGTCCAAGGTATTTGTTTAAAACGTCATGTATTTTTGTTAAAAATGCAACTTCCGGGTACAACATATGTGCCCGGAAGTTTCAAAATTGGACGAGACTTACAGACCCCCTTTCAGAAATTTGTTTTATTTATACACAACTTTACTATTTTTTAAACGAGTGTTTTATTTGATCTATCTTAAGTATTGCTAAGGTTTGTGTTAAACACCAATAAATCAACAACTTTCTAACCAATCAATCAATTAATCAAAAGAATCAACCAGTCATTCTATCAATTAATCAACTAACCAAGTTAAGGATGATAACTAAATGACGAATAGGGAATACGGAATAAGTAACTGGCGAATAGGGAATAGGTAAATGACGAATAGGGAATAGGGAATAAGTAAATAGCGAACAGGGAATAGGGAGTAAGTAAATAGCATTAGGGAATAGGGAATAAGTAAATAGCATTAGGGAATAAGGAATAAGTATTTAGCGAACAGGGAATAAGTAAATTGTGAATAGAGAATAGGGAATGGGGAATAAGTAACCAACTTGACGACCGTTCGTAAAAGTTCATAAAATTAAAGATCCTTGATCCATCATTCTCACTTATAGATACATTAATGTAGTTCTTTCCATTGATAACGAATCTTTTGTTACAAGATCCCATCAATATATTCTGAAGAATTAGAAATAATTGAATTTACAACAGAAACCTTGAGTTCTACATCTGTTTTGACTTTCATCGCGAATTTGACGAAAATGGTCATCTCAGTTCTAAAGCTTACGACAAAAAGGACGACTTTAATTTCAGATAGCATCTGGTGATACCCCAGTTTTTGTAGGGGTTCATACTGCTTGTGCTTTAGTTTTGTGGCGTTCTTGTCCATTTTTGTTTATTTATTTGTCTTTGTCATGCATTCTCAGTTCGTCCGCCTGCTTTCGTTCTTGCTTCAATATTAGTTTTCCGATGTATTACAAAAGAATCAGAATATGTACTTCAAAGCAACACACTATTTTGTATTGGAATGTCTGTCATTATATTTGAATAATTATAACTGAAGAATAGCAAATGGAAAGCATTGCTTGATAGACCTTATGGAACACTTTGTTGACAGTCCAGTCATAACTGAAAACCATAATGCTTTATTTGTTGTCTTTTCAAATTAAGCAAATGTTTTTAACTGCAGTAATCTCAAATTCATGTTCTCTTTTCAGATAGAAAAAAAAATTGATAGCATATAAAATAGCAAAAGAGAATTGTTCAATTGCAATATTACTCTTCGTCATAAGAATTACCGGTTTTGACTCAACCCTGGATTGACTCGCTGATAGTGTGACGGGTGCCGTTAGCGGAGCAGGACATGCTTACCCTTCCGGAGCACCTGATGTCACTCCCGGTTTTCATGGGAGTTCACACTATGAGTGCCTTAGTTTTTAATGACGTCTTTTTATTTCCGTGCATTGTAGCTGTCTCACGTCCTTGTTTTGTCTTTGTTTTTCTCTGTTGTCGTTTTTGCCATGTCTTTGGATTTCGATTTTGTGGTCTTTGCTTCCCTTGTTCCTTCGGTATTCTACTGCCGTTGTTTGTTACAAACATTGCATTTTTGAAATAAGTATAATTAGAAAAATTCCTAATGTGTTTTTTTTTTCTTTGCAAAAAAAATACTAGGAATATGAACCAAACGGACCATTGTCTGAAACCTTTAGAAATCATTGGCCATAGGTTATGTGGATAGGTCCGCTTTAGGTTTTTGGTACCCGAAATTGAGAGGGGTATCATACGGGTATCCAAAGGCGAAGAATTATGATAAAATCAAGAAGTATAGTTACAGTCGCTGATTGATCTGTTGAACTGAACAAGTTAAGAGCGCTTCATGATAGTCAGAGCGTGCTACTTTAGGCTTTGGATTTGTTTATAACACGAGGCGAATATCACATGATCTCCTATAGCCTGTGACTTCAATATGGTAACGTGAATTGTCTAAGACCTTGTTCACATTAAAAGATATCTACAATCGATCCAAATTTAGATCAATTCTCTATACAACCTATTTGTGTTCACATTTGAAATATCCAAATCAGTTGCGATCGATAGCATTCAGTTTTTATCGTTCTCATTAGAACCGATTGCAATCGATTACATGCATATATCAAAGCTCTTGAATCGATCCCAATCGATCCCAACTATATAAAAGCTCTTGAATCGATCCCAATCGATCCCAACTGTTCACACAAAAGCCATTATCGTCTCCAATTGAATCGATCTTTTTGAGACCACCTATTTATATGGTACCAAAAAAAGACTTATTACAATCGATCTCTTCGTATTATGAACAGTCGAAACTGACTAGAATCAATCGCGATCGATTCAAATAGTGTTAGTTTTAAAATTGACTTAGGATGACATTGAACATATTAAACGACACTGATAGACGCAATACCAAATATGTAATACAGATTGGTAAGCAAATAAAATTGAAAGTCAAGAACACATTTAATATGAAAATAAACACGAAAGGTGTCATAATGTCACTAATCTATTGATTTTAACCAGATATTTGTGTTTTTCTAGTCTACTGGCCATTTTGTTTACGAATATGTAACTGCCACTTTCAAAAGTAGAAGGACAGTGTCGTGCAAAACAAATTAGTTCCTTTTACTTCATATTTCCATACAACATTCAGTGCCTAAACAGGCCTATGTGCAACAATCGAAAAATATCACACCTTTTATTAATTATATGTCATTGATCAAGTCTGTTCACTAAACGAAAATAATATTGCACTCTAAATATCTAAAACATTTGATTTGCATAAAAATGAATTTTACTTACCGCTCTTTAATTTCAACATGTATCCAGATATAAGCTAACTAAGCATATGATGCAGCCATCCTACTAGCTGACTCAGGTGTTCTGAGATACATTGGAAGGAAATAAAAAACTGTTTCAGACTTTTGCTTAATACTTGTCTGCATTTATCATATATATCATAACACAATGACAGAAAGAAAATTTAATTTCCAAGGTAACCACGAGTCTTATCCATGAAATACTTGAAATCTTAAAAATGTAAATATGACGTAATGGAAATTTTTTTTTTCTTCTATTTCATTTATTTTTTTATAATTTCTTTCAATTATTTCATTTAAGAGATGCAAGAAGGATGGCAGTTGGATAAAAACCAGACATGGAATTATAACATTGTAACAACATTATGTGATAATGTTACTGAAAAACTAGAAAGGAAAGTCAGATAAAACGAAGATTTCGAAAAACCGAACTGGGAAATGTATACATATATCTTTTTAAACATCGGCAACGAAAACCAAAGCAACAGGGTTTAAAGAAAACTCTCGAATAAAACATTTAGAATCATGGCAATATAGGACGCATCAGATCAAAGATAAAAAAAAATCAAGAATAACACCACTAAAATAAAGAGCCAGCAGTGTGCACGGGGTATAAAGTGTAGTTTAAGTTTTGGTTGGATGTGAACAATAAGTCGAAAGTGGTTGGCGTTGAGATGGTTTGACTTAAAAACAAAAAGATTTATTTTATTTTTGAAGGCTTTAGGGTTCTTTTATATATTCCATTCTTCGATTATGTGTCAAACGAGAATGATAGCCTAAGCATTACATTTAAATCGTTGATGAATTCGTCCACAAATCGAGTTAAACAGCGTCCATGCATTAAAACCACACATAATGAGACGAAGTCTGCAAACGCTAAAAAGCAAGTTCCAATTATTTCTTTTATATGTATTTGAATAACATGACTTAAAGTATTTTGTGAGTTATAAAGTAAACATGGTCTAATATAGAACAAATTGAAGACAATCAATACTGGTTGGATGACAACAATATAGGTAAAAACGGTTGGATGCAACACATTGCGTTTGAGGCCATAATTACTACTTATATCTAAGAATACATTTACAAATTGGCTGGGGATTCTGAATCCCCATTGGTGAAGAGAATCACATGATTGAACGAATCACGTGATTCTATTATTTTAACAGACAAAATGGCGATGGCGATTGCAAACGAAGCGACAGTCAATTGTTATATAGGTATATTTATATACGTTTTTTTTACCGTTAGGTGCAAACAGTCAATTGTTATATAGGTATATTTATATATGTTTTTTTTTATCGTTAGATGCAAACAAAGTTTTTATCGTCAGGTGCAAACAAAATTTTTAATACGATCGGAAGTAATCAAAATATATGTCGACACAATCTCTGAAAATGTCAGGTCCGTTTTTCTCTGGGAAAAAGGTTAATGCGGGAGTTAATGCTGTAAACAAAGTTTTTAATACGATCGGGAAGTAATCAAAATATATGTCGACACAATCTCTGAAAATGTCACTTGCCAGTATGGTTCGCCTGTTTGTGATACGATCGGGAAGTAATCAAAATATATGTCGACACAATCTCTGAAAATGTCACTTGGCAGTATGGTTTGCCTGTTTGTGATATAAAAGTTAAAACTTTTCTGATTTTTTGACAATACAATATTCATCTGTCAGACTTTTTAATATGAAATGTCAACAAAAAATATTTCTGGAAATACCAAATAGTAAGAGGTCACTTTTTCAGTTTCACAGGTTCAATTTCCAATGCTAGGCACCCTTTTCCCGTTTTCAGGTCTTTTTTTCAACTCGCAAAATTAACGGTTTCATTATTTGCTTCTTGCTTACAATCTGATCAGGACCTTTTGCGTTTCCCTCTCGCTTGAAATCTGTGTATACCCCATAACCCAATCTTATAAATGACTCATTTTTTAAAATATTTTTATCGTTCGGTGCAAACAAAATTTTTAATACGATCGGGAAGTAATAAAAATATATGCGACACAATTTTTGAA
>MJUU01067451.1:83725-94898 GCA_002080025.1 Modiolus philippinarum
GTCAGCATCCAGGCAAAATAAGGTCACTCTGACCTATATTTTCCGCTTGAATGACTAACATTCAAGTTTACGTCCGAGTTCAAATCTCAGTCACTATACATGGTAGGATCATGTAACCTTGCACATGCATGCATCTCTGATGGTAGGTCAGCATCCAGGCAATATTAGGTCACTCTGACCTATATTTTTCGCTTGAACGACTTACATTCAAGTTCACGTCCGAGTTCAGATCTCAGTCAGTATACATGGTAGGATCATGTAACCTTGCATATGCATGCATCTCTGATGGCAGATCAGCATCCAGGCAAAATTAGGTCACTCTGGCCTATATTTTCCGCTTGAACGACCAACATGCAGGTATACGTCTGAGTTCAGATCTCAGTCACTATACACTGTAGGATCATGTGCCCTTCTACATGCATGCATCTCTGATGGTAGGTCAGCATCCAGTCAAAATTAGGTCACTTTGACCTATATTTTCCGCTTGAACGATTTGTATTCAAGTTTAGGTTTGAGTTCAGATATCAGTCACTATACATGGTAGGATCATGAAACTTTGCATATGCATGTATCTCTGATGATATGTCAGCATCCAGGCAAAATTAAGTCACTTTGACCTATATTATCCGCTTGAATGACTAACATTCAAGTTTAGGTCCGCGTTCAGATCTCAGTTATTATACATGGTAGGATCATGTAACCTTGCATATGCATGCATCTCTGACGGAAGGTCAGCATCCAGGCAAAATTAGGTCACTTTGACCTTTATTTTCTGCTTAATTGACTTGCATCCAAATTTACTGAAGAGTTCAGATCTCAGTCACTGTTTATGTTATGATTATGTTAACTTGCATATGCATGCATCTCTGACAATGTGCCATAACGAGGTGAACTTTGTAATCGTTGATTACCTATGTTTTTATCATAAAAAGGGCGTATCTATTATTCGAGAATTGAATGCACTATTTTTTTTTTGTTTTATAATAGAATTGAAGTCGTATTGATATGTTAGCATAATTAGAAACTTGACGAAAACCCGTGCGCTCGTCTCAATTACCCCGCGCGCGTGCTTAGAAAGATTGACAATCAAAAACACAGCAACAGTGTTAGTTAAAGCTTAGACCGAGGTATATTTTAATGAAGTTGTCTCTGTCCATTTATTTACACTCTTATAAAATCTACAGAACATTGGATTCAGCATTATTCCATCAATGTAATTGGTTTTTCTGGCGTCTCGTAATATAAGCGGAGCTGGAGAATGCATATTTGCGACAGTAAGACCTTCGATTTATCACCCACTAAATCATTATAAACAATCCGGTTCTCTGAATATTAATGCAATCACTCAAGCAATGGATATTTGGCACTGATAACAAAATACCGACGTAACTGGAAATTTACTTTCTGCATATGCGCATTTCGAGAACTTATGTCTCTTCAGTGCAGATCAAATCAAAACATTTTAAAATCAATATACAGAAATACATGTAAATTCTGATAGGGAACAAATTACCAATGGAATATAAATAGGAAAGCCATTTGAAATCATCTAAGAAAAGAGCTTTGCAAGAGGGAGAAACTCCTTCGTTTTATAGAAAAATTTCTTAAATTTGCAGATTTCCTCGGAAGTACTGGCTACTGGCTTGGTGAAATCCTTCGGGGACTAACAGTCCAACAACAGAGTGCTTTAAGTGACAATGCTTTAAGTTACAAAAGTAAATATTTAACTTATTCAATGAAAATTTTGACGTCATTGCTAGGACTCCAAATAAGTGTCACAAAAATGATTGCATTAGAATAAGTTCGATAAATTATTTCTATGACCTGAGATACCATTCATGATAAAACTAGAGAATGTGACTTAAGTATAAGGCAATACAACATCACTATCGCATGCCCTGCTGACAATTAATGCAAATAGATAAACTGGCCTTAGTCAATCGGTCATAGCAGTTCCTGGTCACTGAACTGGGAATGAGTCCATTTAATTGCTAAAATAGAAGAAAAATTAATTTTGACCAGAGTCACTGAAGCATGAAATGTAGATCAATGAAACAATCTGCAAAATACCCAGAATACTCTGCAGTACTATCAAAGATTTACCCACTGACCAACTTTCATTTTTGCAACACTTATTGTTTCTGAGAATTTGACCTAACATACACATTTCCTCGTGTCACTCAAGCTAAAGATGTAGGTCGAAGTGACAAACTACAGATTAGAGAATATAGTTTTGAGGTTACTCTATAAAAGTAGGGTGCCCAATGTCCAAAACGACGCTTAGTTTGCGAGTTTGGGTTAACGGAATAACACAGGACTAATTTTTGTTTTATAGATGTGAAGTAACTTGAAGCAAAACCAGATGTGCATAACCTATCAATTACATCGTCACACGATTACCGAAGCAAAAATGAGGAAAGGAGAAATTCCGAAAAACAAAAATCCAAAAACATGGCAATTCATATTCAACAAACATTGAGACAGCATGTCAAATACAAAAAATCAAACAAAAATGAACAAGATTGTCAGTAGCAGCGTTTACATCTACAGAAACTTTAGGAAACATCAGGTGCTCTGGAAGGGCGACCATGTTCTGCTTCACATGTGGCACCCGTCAAACTGACAGTGAAATGTCCGGTTTTGTCATAATTGATGGTTGTCAAAAAACATGAGAATAATTAAAGCGAGAAAAATAAATAGGACTATAAAATATTCATTCTACAGCATATCTGGGTATAAATCATATGAGCGTTACATTTAAAAACGAAATTTAAGATACAAATTTGGATGTCTTTTGATTTGATCTAAACGGAAGAGACATATTTGTCGAAATGGCCATGGCCATGTGCGGAAGCTATAGTTACTTCGGTACTTTGTCATTTGGCTCTTTTGAAAATGTCAATTTTCATTTGTGAAATAAAGACATTCTAATGTAATGGTGACGTCCGTGAAAATTACCATAGTAATTTAACACGCATTTGTGTTCAATGTTTTGGGGTCTAATTTTTTTGTGGTTTTGCTATAAAGTATAAGGTGGTGTATTCGCCATTGGAGGCAATCCCCATCACCTATTAAGGGACAATTGGTATTTTGTTGAGTTTATAAATCGTGTTAGGGTTGACTCCAAGATAAATTAAACTTTCAAAGAAATACAGGCACAAGAATACATGTATAATGTCCATGAAAATTTCCAGGTACTATATATGTATCCTGAAGTTTGCCGGTACTATATATATGTAACAGGAAGTTTCCTGATAAAGTTTCCTGATACTATATTTGTTTCCGGAAGTTTCCTGATGGTTAGACTCTACTAAATGACCAATCAGCTGCAGTGGCATAGTCAAAAATAGTACTTATATAAACAAAGCCATGCTACTTTCGCTTTGGATATAACTGTCAATATTGACAATATCCGAGTTCTTAAACGCTCTTGTGATCATGAAACACTTCCAGATTGACAAGCATTTTGAATCAGCCAGCCTCATTGCATGGGAAAAATACATCAATGATGACACGTATGCTCAAGGATATGAAAGGGAACATTGCTCATTTGCATACCCCAGTTAAATGAGGCAATGGAAACTTCTTATTAGACTTTAAAGTTGGGTCATCGTTTGGATATGTTACTTGGAAGACGTGCCACTTTGAGAAAATCATATCGCCACATAAAATTATGAAAATTCACAAAATGTTGTAATGGCCGCCTATGGAAAATATTAGGTGGAATCTGACCTGATGCTATATATGTTTCCGGAAGTTTACCGTTCTATAAATGTAACAGATAGGAAGTTTCCAGGTATCATGTTTCCCGTCTTTATATATGTATCCAGAAGTTTCTATGTTACTTTATATGTAACAGAATTTTACCGGTACTGTATTTGTATCCTGAAGTTTCAATGTATAAGGAAGTTTCAAAATTGATCGAAACTTACAGACTAAATTCCGGACCAAACTGAAATTGGAAAATGTATCTCCTAGATTTGACGTCTGGGGATAACGGGGTTTAAAACTTTGCCCCGGCGTCTTTGCCTGAATTCTGCATTTATATAATTTTCCAGAAAAGATAAAGATGGGTTCAAATCCCTTTAATCAAAACATGATCTGCTAATCTAAATAGATTTACGAGTAGTGTAAACAGAAAAATCCTATAGGCATGCCATTGACAGATCATTTTGTTTCTTGTAGTATTCCCGGAGAAGGGGCTAACCTCCATATTTATATGTATGGGACGTGCGAAAATATAGGATAGGATTTCATGAAAGCTTTTTGAGATTTTGGGTCTATATTTCAACAATTCCCTATTGACTGGCGATTTAGGGTGCCGAATTTGTTATAGAAATATTTGCCCTTATTAATACAAGCAAAACTAAGAAAACATGCTCGTATTTATTGAAATAAATGCTTAAATATATCTAATAGAAATGAGAATAAATTACGTACTTATTGTAAATTTAAATTTGAATTTAAAAAGGAGAAATATTAAGATATTAAAGACTTGAATGTTCGTGCGACATTAGCAAGTTTGCGGATTAGTGCACATAAACTCGAAATTGAAAGAGGGCGCTACACCGTTCCAAAAACTAAACTTGAAGATAGGTTATGCAAACAATGCAACCTATCAGTAATTAAAGATGAAAAACACTTTTTGGTTGAAAGTCCTAAATATAACTCATCTAGACTTCAATTATCTCAGCAAATTGACAATAGAAATTTTTCTAAACTCTCTGTTGATGATAAATTCATTTGGCTACTTATCAATGAAGACCAAGAAATTATTACAGCAATTGTAAAGTATATACCCACATGCCTTGTGGATAGGAAAATAATATCCAATAAATATAGTAGGGTGCCCAAGCGACGATTTTTTCTAATTTGGGTTAACGGAATCACACACACCTGCATTATACATTTTTGGAAAGAGGAGACCATAGCGCATCGAAATGACAATGTCGTAGAGATCAAATTTGGTCACATTTTATTTAAAATGGGGTTAAAGCTCATTTTCTAAAATCAAGAAAAATCTCACGGAACTAAAAGTTTGCTTCATTTTACCAACAAACAGCTCACGAAATTTTCAAAAAATAATATTAAATTTTTCCAGACAGTTCATTGTTTTTTTTTTATAATGATTTGTCATTTATCTTCATTAAACAAGTTTAACGGTTGGCATTTGTTTTTGAGTTGTGAAATTTTAAATATTTGCACCTGAAATATATAAAGGACGCTTTCAATTATTACTGATAGTATTTTCTAAGTTTTTGTTGAATCATTGTTAAAAGGAAACCTTGAATTTAATTTTTAAGCCTTACCTATTCAAAATTGAATAAAACCTGGACAAAATAGATCACATTTTTGTTTTTGGTATTACTTTAGTAAATTTCCACGAAAAAACACGCACTACCATAAAACCTAATAAAATCAATAAAAATTTACCAAAACCCTGTTATATCATCTACATGGATAGCAAAATCTCAATTCAAATGTAAAAACGTTAACATATACATGAAAATTCGAAATTCGACCAATTTAAGAATCTCCAACAGATCCAAATAATTTGTCAAGACTTGGTCTACCATGTTATTGTACCTTCATATAGATTAGAGTTGTCGCACTTTGCACTTGATTTATCAAGGTATAAAAATGCCAGATTCACATAAAATTTTGAGATTTTTACGCAAATTTAATGCTTTTATATGTTGATTTCTCTGTAATGGCAGACATGATACCCATGATTTTTGGTACATATGTACAGATGATAGTCGTGTTTTCGTTTAAATTAAAATATTTCGAAAATTCATGTTAGTAATTTCGTATTCAACAAAAATATCTTAAATCCATGACCCTTTTTATTCCCATTTTACCACCGACAAATTATAGAAATCAACGAATAATAAGTTACATTCTAGGTAGTTAAACAAAATTTTAGGTCTGAAATAGCTTTTTCATCAGGATATCAGAGACTCTTACTAATTTCTATAGATTTAAAGATACCATATCTAAGAATCTGCTATAGGGTATCCCTTAAAAATGAGAAATTACAGAAATCGTGACCACGGAAACTTTCTACGACAATGAAAAATATAAAATTTAATAACTATTCCAGCCTATAAAACAAAAATTAGTCGTGTGTTATTCCGTTAACCCAAACTTGCAAACTAAGCGTCGTTTTGGACTAATATATTTAGTTTTTATATTTTGGAGTTACCTCTCTTTGAACATGATATGTCTAATTCTGTCTTTGTGTATGTGTTTCTTTTTGTTGTTTTATTTGTTTGTTAATTTTACTCTGTCTCTAGTCATCTGTTTTAAATGCCATGTCCTTTATTGGCTTTCTTTTTGAATAAAGAATTTGAATTTGAATTTATATCCCTTTGGAAAAATTCGGGTAAAAAATTCAACATGACCTGTATAGTTTCAGGTAGGGGGTTTGAACCTTAAGACGCACCTTAAGATCCTTGAATACAATGATTACTGACCAGTAAATAGTTTGAAAAAAACTATTGCATTCTCAATAGTTTCGGAGACCTGACCTTGACTTTGTTTTGTTCCACTCGGAAAAATAAAACATATATTACCAGCTGTTCGAAGTTGAACTGTGTTTTGTATCACGCCAGCACCATTGCGATCGACAACTTTTCATTTGGTTTCCACCTTCTTTGTTTTTTTTTGTCTCTTGTACTTTGGATCTTGACAATTTTGTTCACCCTAAAAGCTCATGTTCATCCTTATCACCAATATTTCCCTCAGAAATATTTGTGTATCGGGATTCATAGTCCTCATAGTCTGTTCAGAACTTGCAATGTGTGTATAATTCATGTTCAAAATTACAATTTGTGATGATGCATATAACAAGTATGTTGTTTCTCAAATGTTTTCATTGATTTCTGTCGACAATAATCAAAATGAAAAAGTGCAGGAAAGATTCATGAGTTTAATCTGGAAAAGTAAGACGTACAGTTTGTGTCCAGTTAATTCAATGCAATAAGAAGGATAACATGATACATCTACAATAGCTGAAAGATACAATTACATGCCACAATTTGACTAAAAATCTGATCTTTAAATATACTTGTATCTATTTCTTAATAAACTCAATGTGTCATCAGTTCTGCAAATGTGTTTCTCAGTTAAGACTCCTGTTAAAGGTATTAAACTCTAGGTTTTTGCTGACGTCTGAGACTGTAAGGCAAACTTCTTGTATGTTTATTACAACAACAAATACGTAGTTTATTAAATTTAACATCTACGGCCAGTAATATTATCATAGTAAAAAGTACACCATTGTTAACATAAAAAAAAACATCTTAAAACATGTGTGAAAACCACTCTGCACAGAGACACCAGCTAGAGACTGTAAAAGTATGTACACTTTTAAAGAAAATATCCTTAATAATATTGAAAAATGTAAAAATACTATAGGAATTTAGAATTTCTCATTTTATAGTATTTTAGTTTTACTTATTGACTTGTTATGAGAGAAGAGCGAGTTTTTTGTCCACGAGACAATGACTTTTTACCGATGCGAAGCCGAGGTCAATAGTTATTGTCAAGGGGACAACAAACTTGCTATTATGATAATAACATTATGTTTAGCAATGACTATGCCAAAAAAGTGGTCAGGGTTGAGACCATAGTGCACAACCCTGACCACTATTTTGGCATAGTCATTGCTAAACACAATGTTATTATCATTATTATGCTGACTGTGTCATTAATTTTCATCTTTTAATTACAATTTCCAAGTTAATAAATAAATGTTCTTTTCATTTGGTTACTATCAGCTGGGACTAATATGTCAATATATTAGTCCCAGCTATCAGTTTAAATTCCTATATTTCAAATAGTTGCATAATGTCATGGAAATTTGAAAAATAACTTTTTATGGCGGATCTCAAAAATTCCTTTATTTCATGATATAAAATGAAGAGATAAGTAAAATGAATGGGTTAAACACTTTATTTTATTAGAATTTTTACCAAATTAAGGTTGTTTCTATGACAGTAGATCCCTACAAGCAAGATTTCATCACTATTTGATTGACAATACTGTAGCTCCGCCTACCAAGTCACGTGACAGGAATAGTACATGGCTGCAGGTATAGTATATTAGACACTATTACAGTCATTTTATAGTTAGCTTGACCAGTGTGGCTGGCAGACATAAAGTCAGTCGACAACTTTAACTGCTGGACTAATAATTGGTCTTCATCACCTTTTGTGAACTAATTTGTATCTTTCGAAATGCATTTAGTAACAGATCATGTAACACATAATTAGTTTGTTTGGTCATATAATCCCTAACACCCTTTGTCAATTAATCAGTTTCTTTAGTTTTTAATCCAATTTAATGTGATAATTAGTCTTGACACCTTTACAGCTTGTCAATGCTTTAAGGAACAAGTTTTTTAAAATTTGTTTTGTAAAAAGCAATCAATGTTGATTGGGATTCGTAAGCCAAACAGGGAGATTTTGTGCTTTATGAAGTGTTACTAAATAAATTTCTAAAGGTTAAACAAGATGACAAAAGATAATAATTGTTGATTATCAGTCACGCAGGCAGTTTTGCAGTGATTCAAACAGACTTCTAATTAGTCTGGTCAATGTAACTGTAAAATGACTGTAATGCAGTTTCTTACAGGAAGCATAATAATTACAAATAAACAATATTTGAGTGTATTATTATAAACACAAATTGCAATTTTTAAATTATCTTTTAATAATAATAATTTTCTCATTATGACTATTTTCTTTTTAGTTTTGTATTCTTATTAAAACCTAATAATTACATTTTTTTCATCAAATGAATAATGTTCATTTTTATTGGCATAGTTAGTCACACTGCCAGTCAATAGTCTGAGAAACTATTGACCTGTAAATAGTTACAAATTGGAAAAGGTGAAAAATAGTAATTTTATTTTAGAAATTTTAGTAGTAATGATCATATACTGGTATATACCTATTATTATGATAATCATTATTAAGTCTCCAAAACGAAGTTGGGAGACTTATTGTTTTTGTTGCGTTTTTTATTATTATTTAATTCTTCTTTCCCTTTTTGCTCTTCCTAATGAACTTGTCCGAAGCAGATCTCAGAGACCATTAGACTTAGAGCTTTCAACTGTTGTAGGATATAAGCCCCATATATCTAGATGTGCAATCATCAAAAATTTTTCAAAGGGGGTCCATTAAAGGTACATTTGGGGGTTCAAAAGGTGGTGGCGTCTTCTTATGGTAAAGTATGGGAAATTGAAATTTTGGATGTTTTCACTGTAACAACAAACCATTTAAACTAGTGCTTCAAAATTCTTGGAAAGGTTGTGTGTGATGTTAGATAAAGTTCAACAGCATTGCATATTTAAAAATTACTATGGTTGCCATGGAAACCAAAACTGAAATTTGTAATTTTAAGAAAATAGTTTTTATTTTTGATAATTGTATTTCTATTACATCTATATGTATTATTCTGCTTATAAGGAAAACCCCTGGCCAAATTTTGTTCGAAACAAGGTATTAGGTTAGTTGTAATGGATAATGGAGCATTTTGTTGCCATGGAAACAAACCCAGAAAGCTATAATTTTGAGAAAAACGTGTTTTCTGCCGTGGGTTATGTTTTGATTTAGACTATATGTATAAAGTAAATTATAAGGGGAACCCATGTTCAAATTTTTTAAAGGGGGTTTTAAAATTGCCAAGGAGTTCGTTTAGGAGACTTATGTGTTTTGCTTGCGAACACAGTTATCACTTGTTATCATATAAAACAAACAAAACTGCTTGGAGTTGAAATATAAACACTTCTCCAAAGTATAAGTATTTGATATGCTTTTTTATCATATATTCAGTAATAAATACAGACGTTTTGAATATGTGATACAGTGCATGACGTTCATTCCGTATTCACACTATGACGTCATACCATTTATCGCATACCCTTTATCGCATGGCTTACCCTTTATCGCATGGCTTACCCTTTATCGCATAGCTTACCCTTTATCACATGCCATTTTTTTCGATTTTTTTTTGGGGGGGGCAAAAAATTTTTTTGGGAGGAGGGTAACAAAGATTTGTGTGGGGTGAAATTGTTTTGTTGTGTGATGATCAGTTAAAAAAATCTAGCAAACTTTTTTCCTTTACATGTTAGATTTAGTCCAAAACTTCTAGACCTTTCCGCCCATTTTGAAATTTTCCTCTTCAAAAAATACATGCATTTTCTCTTACCGATTTCAATTTTTGACAGTATATTTCGGATTAGTAGTCCTCTGTTTAAATATATGATAAACTGTATGATACATGGCAAAATCCGTATCACATGCCAGAGGCCCTCGTGCTGATATTGGTAACTCGGGATGATACGGCATGTGATACGGATTTTGCCATAAATTATTCCCTATATATCTAATATAAAATTTCTACGTGTAGCTGAAATATTACGGCAGGTTTATGCAAAATATCACTCCTAAATAGACACAGAAAATTCAGTCATCAACTGAAAAATTATTAAAGTCGTGACATAAATCAAAAGCATGTATAAAATAAAGTCTCAATGTGCACTTCATGATAACATGTTTCTCATCCTCAATATCATTATTTGACACCTTACGATATCTAAATTTTTGTACATTTTATTGAAAACTAAGGAGTATCTCCCTCATGCAAAGCTCTGTCCTTAGCTGATTTTGGCTTTACATTTAGATCTTATGGGTTATTTGTTCTCTATCAGTTTTAAACATCTTTGAGTTTATGGTCTTCCAAACGTTTAGATTTTATATGCACTGACGAATGTGTAAATAATAAATAGAATCTCTCTCTCCTTAGAGCAATTTTTTTATGATATGCATACTAAAAATCTTAAATCTTATCCATAAAGCTATCCACATGCTTTTTATTACAAAAAACATAAGGGATTTTAATTTCATGTTTTCTGACTATCTCGGGTTCATATCCTTGTCAACGTTTGTCTTTAGCCTTTCACGTTTGTTTTAAGAGCAGTTGTGGATTGAAAGTGAAAAAAATACCAACGTTTCTGATCCAATCGACCAAATGACCACTGACGAGACATAAGTTGTCGAAATGCGCATATTCAGAAATTAAATTCGCAGTAACTTCGGTATTTTGTTATTTGGTTACCACAAACAGTACAGATTCTGTCAGATACATCTACCCTTGCATAATATCT
>MJUU01067456.1:0-24433 GCA_002080025.1 Modiolus philippinarum
TCTAGTGACATGGCAGTAATGAAACAACGAAAAATACTAGTTTCCGAAGTTTTCTCTGTACTCATTCACTGTTATTCAAAAATCCCTAAAGTTATTACGTAAAAGCAATTTTGAGACCTAAATATGGTTTCACAAACAAATTTGTCATAAAATCAATTATATTTTAACAAAATGGATCAAACTAGAACATTTTTCAGTTGAATGAACAGTATTTGAGAGAAAAAATATTTTTTGCTATTTTTTTGTAAAAGGTGTAACACAACTAATTCCGTCTCCCTTTACCTCCCATGTTAAATTGCATATGTTTCTGCATTCGTAGAATTTGTATCTGAAGTTCAAACAAAATGACACATGTCTCATCTGAAAGACACATCTTTCGGTAAACTCTCATGGAAAAATTAACCGACCTTAACTGTAATATAAGAAAAAACTGGTTCCCGGAAGGTTACAGCCTAGGGATAGGCACTTCCTGTCTAAGTTTTTACGGGAAAAATACCTCCGCTTTCAACTTTGATAAAATCTTAAATTTTCAACGAAATGGTATAAATTTAGGCTGAAAAGAATCTCTATTGAATGCTTTCTCAATTTAATTCATAATGACTAGTCAACCTTTTTAATCTACGACACTATGAACACTTCCTTGGAACTATGCTGTCTCAAATAAGGACTATATTCACATATGTGCCTGACTTGGTTCCGAATTAGTTGTGTTACACCTATAACAGAAAAGAATTCCCTCTAACGCTCTTGTTTCTGTATATTTTACATCTTTGTTGTGTATGCAAGAAAACTACAACTTTATTTTATGCATAAGTCTTTATTTACAAAATTTGTGGACAAATTTGCAAACGGTGCTTCCAGTGCTTTTGCACTTGGATTTAACAAAATTCCGACTTCTGTGCTATAGACCTTGAAACTGTTACAGACTGCTATTTTGACACTTAAAGCACGTCTTGCTTACATAAAATAATTTAACAAATGATATGAAGTTGTTTAAAACATGTAATTTGTGTTGTTTCATGATTTGAAGCATGTTGATCAGAGGCCGGAACCCCCCCTTTTTTTTCGAGAAAATGCAAATATCTGTGAATCTGCTCACTATCTGCAAAACTTTTACAATTTAATAACTTTATTTAGTAAAATCAGAATAATTTAGTGTATTGGTATGCAATTCAGACGTTTATAGCCCATTCAAAAGACTCGGGAATGATTTATGTGATTCGTGTCCGTGAAAAGCAAATCGTAGAATTGTCGCGATTTGCACCAGAAATCCAGCTTAAATTTTCAAAACTGTTGCAAAATGTCTATCTTTTTTGCTAAAACATCATTTGATCATCATTTTCTAGTGACATGGCAGTAATGAAACAACGAAAAATACTAGTTTCCGAAGTTTTCTCTGTACTCATTCACTGTTATTCAAAAATCCCTAAAGTTATTACGTACAAGCAATTTTTAGACCTTAATATGGTTTAACAAACAAATTTGTCATAAAATCAATTATATTTTAACAAAATGGATTAAACTAGAACAATTTTCAGTTGAATGAACAGTATTTGAGAGAAAAAATATTTTTTGCTATTTTTTTGTAAAAGGTGTAACACAACTAATTCCGTCTCCCTTTACCTCCCATGTTAAATTGCATATGTTTCTGCATTCGTAGAATTTGTATCTGAAGTTCAAACAAAATGACACATGTCTCATTTGAAAGACACATCTTTCGGTAAACTCTCATGAAAAAATGAACCGACCTTAACTATAATAAAAGAAAAAACTGGTTCCCGGAAGGTCACAGCCTAGGGATAGGTACTTCCTGTCTAAGTTTTCACGGGAAAAATACCTCCGCTTTCAACTTTGATAAAATCTCAAATTTTCAACGAAATGGTATAAATTTAGGCTGAAAAGAATCTCTATTGAATGCTTTCTCAATTTAATTCATAATGACTAGTCAACCTTTTTAATCTACCACACTATGAACACTTCCTTGGAACTATGTTGTCTCAAATAAGGACTATATTCACATATGTGCCTGACTGGGTTCCGAATTAGTTGTGTTACACCTATAACAGAAAAGAATTCCCTCCAACGCTCTTGTTTCTGTATATTTTACATCTTTGTTGTGTATGCAAGAAAACTACAACTTTATTTTATGCATAAGTCTTTGTTTACAAAATTTGTGGACAAATTTGCAAACGGTGCTTCCAGTGCTTTTGCACTTGGATTTAACAAAATTCCGACTTCTGTGCTATAGACCTTGAAACTGTTACAGACTGCTATTTTGACACTTAAAGCACGTCTGGCTTACAGAAAATAATTTAACAAATGATATGAAGTTGTTTAAAACATGTAATTTGTGTTGTTTCATGATTTGAAGCATGTTGATCAGAGGCCGGAACCCCCCCCCCCCTTTTTTTTTCGAGAAAATGCAAATATCTGTGAATCTGCTCACTATCTGCAAAACTTTTACAAGTTAATAACTTTATTTAGTAAAATCAGTATAATTTAGTGTATTGGTATGCAATTCAGACGTTTATAGCCCATTTAAAAGACTCGGGAATGATTTATGTGATTCGTGTCCGTGAAAAGCAAATCGTAGAATTGTAGCGATTTGCACCAGAAATCCAGCTTAAATTTTCAAAACTATTGCAAAATGTCTATCTTTTTTGCTAAAACATTCTTTGATCATCATTTTCTAGTGACATGGCAGTAATGAAACAACGAAAAATACTAGTTTCCGAAGTTTTCTCTGTACTCATTCACTGTTATTCAAAAATCCCTAAAGTTATTACGTACAAGCAATTTTTAGACCTAAATATGGTTTCACAAACAAATTTGTCATAAAATCAATTATATTTTAACAAAATGGATCAAACTAGAACATTTTTCAGTTGAATGAACAGTATTTGAGAGAAAAAATATTTTTTGCTATTTTTTTGTAAAAGGTGTAACACAACTAATTCCGTCCCCCATTACCTACCATGTTAAATTGCATATGTTTCTGCATTCGTAGAATTTGTATCTGAAGTTCAAACAAAATGACACATGTCTCATCTGAAAGACACATCTTTCGGTAAACTCTCATGAAAAAATGAACCGACCTTAACTGTAATAAAAGAAAAAACTGGTTCCCGGAAGGTCACAGCCTAGGGATAGGTACTTCCTGTCTAAGTTTTCACGGGAAAAATACCTCCGCTTTCAACTTTGATAAAATCTTAAATTTTCAACGAAATGGTATAAATTTAGGCTGAAAAGAATCTCTATTGAATGCTTTCTCAATTTAATTCATAATGACTAGTCAACCTTTTTAATCTACCTCACTATGAACACTTCCTTGGAACTATGTTGTCTCAAATAAGGACTATATTCACATATGTGCCTGACTGGGTTCCGAATTAGTTGTGTTACACCTATAACAGAAAAAAATTCCCTCCAACGCTCTTGTTTCTGTATATTTTACATCTTTGTTGTGTATGCAAGAAAACTACAACTTTATTTTATGCATAAGTCTTTATTTACAAAATTTGTGGACAAATTTGCAAACGGTGCTTCCAGTGCTTTTGCACTTGGATTTAACAAAATTCCGACTTCTGTGCTATAGACCTTGAAACTGTTACAGACTGCTATTTTGACACTTAAAGCACGTCTGGCTTACATAAAATAATTTAACAAATGATATGAAGTTGTTTAAAACATGTAATTTGTGTTGTTACATGATTTTAAGCATGTTGATCAGAGGCCGGAACCCTCCCCCCCCTTTTTTCGAGAAAATGCAAATATCTGTGAATCTGCTCACTATCTGCAAAACTTTTACAAGTTAATAACTTCATTTAGTAAAATCAGTATAATTTAGTGTATTGGTATGCAATTCAGACGTTTATAGCCCATTCAAAAGACTCGGGAATGATTTATGTGATTCGTGTCCGTGAAAAGCAAATCGTAGAATTGTCGCGATTTGCACCAGAAATCCAGCTTAAATTTTCAAAACTATTGCAAAATGTCTATCTTTTTTGCTAAAACATTCTTTGATCATCATTTTCTAGTGGCATGGCAGTAATGAAACAACGAAAAATACTAGTTTCCGAAGTTTTCTCTGTACTCATTCACTGTTTTTCAAAAATCCCTAAAGTTATTACGTAACAGCAATTTTGAGACCTAAATATGGTGTCACAAACAAATTTGTCATAAAATCAATTATATTTTAACAAAATGGATTAAACTAGAACAATTTTCAGTTGAATGAACAGTATTTGAGAGAAAAAATATTTTTTGCTATTTTTTTGTAAAAGGTGTAACACAACTAATTCCGTCTCCCATTACCTCCCATGTTAAATTGCATATGTTTCTGCATTCGTAGAATTTGTATCGGAAGTTCAAACAAAATGACACATGTCTCATCTGAAAGACACATCTTTCGGTAAACTCTCATGAAAAAATGAACAGACCTTAACTGTAATAAAAGAAAAAAACTGGTTCCCGGAAGGTCACAGCCTAGGGATAGGTACTTCCTGTCTAAGTTTTCACGGGAAAAATACCTCCGCTTTCAACTTTGATAAAATCTTAAATTTTCAACGAAATGGTATAAATTTAGGCTGAAAAGAATCTCTATTGAATGCTTTCTCAATTTAATTCATAATGACTAGTCAACCTTTTTAATCTACGACACTATGAACACTTCCTTGGAACTATGTTGTCTCAAATAAGGACTATATTCACATATGTGCCTGACTGGGTTCCGAATTAGTTGTGTTACACCTCAAGGACAGCTGTATATTACTGAGTACCTAAATTCATGCTCAAATGTTGCCGGTTGTGCAATTGATTACCAGACAAACTTCAAGAATACTTCATAATTTCGATTATTAAATTATTCCTGTAGGCCTTTTTGACGAATAGATGTTGCTTATTGTCCCTAATTATCTTGCCATTGTTCCTAAGTTATTCGTTTTTGACTTACGGTTCGGTTCTCACTTATTTGATTAAAAATTCAAACTGATCCCGGACATTACTGACTACATGTATCACTATAATACAGATAATATTGACTTGATACACCAATGAACATTATCCATACGCATTTATACAAAGTATATTGAAAATAATTTTCTGAAAAGTGTTAATGTAGCTTGTGACACTTGGCATCTAACCAATGGAAAGATAAGGTAATCTCAAACATACGAAAGGAAGGTTTGAAGAGCATATCTCACGGAAAATATTGCAATATCAAAAAATTATAATATGTCAATATGATAAATACATTTTCAATACTGTTGTTTCTTTATACTCGAGTAAAAGTAACTGTTCAAAGATATGCCTCTCAGGCGCGGATCCAGGTTTTTAGAAAATGGGGGCTCCAATTAGAAATTTAAAGAAGTATCACCGAGCGGAGCAAGGCGCAAAAATGTTTTGGGGTATTTCTTAATAAACTATCAGGATATTCATTAAAAATACACAATTGTCCAGAAAAAAGCCCCGGAACACCCCTCTGGATCCGCCATTGCCATTGATTTTTTGGAGAATTTTGTCTCTCGCAAAAAATAGAAATAAATATTTCATATATATAAATATATATATACATTTAGTTTATAATGAAATGAAATTAAACGATATGGAGTAAGTGCACTTGAAATAAAGTCTCTACAAAACATGGTAGATCCAAACAAAGGAACAACGATTTTATTTATTTCATCTTGTGCTTCTTCCTCATAGTATGTTCAAGACGGTTCTATAAGTTTACTTATCAGAGTAATAACGGTAAATAAAGGAGTTGTAATTCCATATAGTACATATTTATAGATATTCATTCATTTAAAAAGATTTAAACTCTCAGACACCAGATAGTTTTTAGAATCGCGACATAAATAGTAAGTTTCAATAATTATTTATATTTTATTCATTTTTTTATTAACTTCCTAAAAATCTCAAAGGCGTATTAATTTTTTCATAAAATAATGAAATAAATACTGCTAGCCGGCAGTTACGCGGCGAGCACTCTTTGACCCATCTTTCTGAATTGCGTTTTGTCATGTTCGTTTCCCTTTCAAGATAATGGTCGTAGAGGTAGTAATCTAACCGTATTGAGTTTTATTTGTATATTCATTATACTATAGCAAAACGGGATAGAGAAAACGGAGGTTTGGGTACCCATAAATCGGTTTAAGCCTACCGCTAGCTTTTGCTAATGCCAGTACCATGTCCGGCTATGCCGAGTTCTTACGTTTTGTCTCTAGTCTGTTGTGTTTTTTAGTACAGTTTGCTTGTAACTTGTGGCATATTATTGCAATTTTTGGCCATTGTAAGTGTTAACTGTTATAGTGACTTCGTAATCATTCTCTTTTGGTCGGGACATGAAGTGTTTCCCTTTCCTGTCCGTACTGTAGTATGTGCGCACATCACGATTGCTAAGTTATTGGTTTAGGCCCACATCCGGGTACTAAACTGCAGGTTGCCAATGATAATTGACTATTCTAACGCAATTTTTACACCCCTCGAAAACAAAGTTCGGGGTATATTTGAATCACCTTGTCCGTTGGTCTGTCTCTCCGTCCAACTTAACTTTTGTATCGTAGCACCTGGGATTACCAAACTTGGCATGCATACATCATGGGAAGGCGATGTAGGTCACTGTGCCCTTGTCTTTTTCCTGTTATCCTTATGATAGTAAAACCATGTCCTTTTCGTGTCCGAAACAGAACGTTTACACTGTAGTATTAGGATGATTAAACTTGTAATGTAGATGCATCATAGGAAGGCAGTATGTTGCGTATCATATGAAGGTCACAGTTACCTTGAGTTTTTTACTTTAACAATAAAATAAAACATGAACATCGTTTTTGTGGCGTAGCACCTAGGATTATCTAACTTGGTATGTGGATGCGTCAATTAAAGGTGATTTGTCCTGTCCCAATCAATTTTGTGTTGTCGTTTATTAGAAAGTGATGTGTCGAATACCAAATTAAGGTCACTGTGACCTTAACTTTGACCTTTTTTAACAGTCAAACCATGGGCATTTCTTGTCCGGAGCAGAACTTTTGTGCTGTAGCAACTATTATTTTATCTATATGGTATGTAAATGTATCATGCTAAAGCGCTGTGTTCAGTACTTAATTTAGGTCACTGTGACCTTACGATTGACAATTTACCTTAAGTGTCGTCAATCCATTCCCATTTCGTGTCCGGAGCAGATCTTTTGAGTCGTAGCAACTAGGATTATCAAACTTGGTATGTGGATGCATCATTGGAAGGCGCTGTGTCGTAAGTGACCTCGATTTTTATCTTGGTAGTCAAGTAATGTCCATTTCGTGTCTACAGCGGAACTTTTGTAGAATAACACCTAGGTTAATCAAACTTGGTATGTAGATCATGGGAAGGCAATATATGTCACGTATGAAATATACAAAACTTTGGCCTTTTGATCTCTATGATAGTAAAACTTTTACCATTTGCATCAAGAGCATACCTTTTGCAGCATAGCAAATAGATCTATCAAACCATTTAGATTTTATATGCACTGAAGAGTCATAAGTTGTTGAAATGCGCATATGCAGAATATAAATTCACTGTAACTTCGGTATTTAGTTATTTGTTACCACTGCTGGTGGACTGTTAGTCCCCGAGGGTACTCACCAGCCCAGTAGTCAGTACGATGGTGCTGACCCGAAAGCTGATTCTATTTGGAACCTTACAAAATCAAATTTTTATACGACCGCAAAAATTTTGCGGTCGTGTCATAGTATGGTGCAGTCGTCGGCGACGGCCTCGTCGTCTGTGGCCAGCATAACTTTGTTTCTAGTAGACGGATCATCTTCAAATTTCAGTATATGGTTTTTTGGCATAAGGACAATCCCGGGCCTTAATTTCGGGTTTGTGGTCCCACCCGTTTCAGAAAAAGGGGTCAAAAAAGGGTAAAATTGGGTATTTTTGTGTCTGTGGACAGCATAACTTTCGTTCCATTGAACGGATCATTTTCAAATTTTAGTATGATATTTCTTGGCCCAGGCTATAATTTTATGTTACAGGCCCTACCAGTTTTAGAAAAAGGGGTTAATTTGGTTGTTGTTTACATATTTTACTGTAGGACCTTTATTATTTATCAGATTTTGATGGGGTTTCTTTCAGTAAACTCCTTAGAAAATTTCCGATCTGGGGTATGTCAACGGATTTCACGTGGCGTGTACGGTTCACAAGATAAATGGGCCCAAAAGGCGTTCTATTATTAGAGTTTTGGTAACTTGTTTCCTTACCTAGCTATGAGGGGCCAAAATCATAAATTTACGAATAAACTAAAATTTTTATTTTTCATCGGATTTCGATGGGAATTTTTCTTTGGATTCTTCTTGATGTAAGCTTTCAGTAGTATGCCAACGGATTTGGCGTAGTTCTTACCGTTTCCGAGCTGTGAGGGGCCAAAGGAGGCCAAAATCATAAATTTACAGATAACCTAATTTTTTTTATTTTTCATTGGATTTCGTTGGGATTTTTTCTTTGGATTCCTCTTGATGCAAGCTTTCAGTAATGTGAACTGATTTGGCGTAGCTGGTACCATTTCCGAGCTATAAGGGTTCAAAGGGACCACAACTGCAAATTTGCTGATTGCCTGAAATTTTTATTTTTCATCGCATTTTGATGGGATTATTTTTTTTTTATTCCTGTTGATACAAGCTTTTCAGTAAAGTGTCAACGGATTTGGCGTAGCTCTTACCGTTTCCGTGCTACAAGGGTTCACAGGGGCAAAAACTGCAAATTTGCAGATTACCTAAAATTTTTATTTTTCTTCGCATTTTGATGGGATTTTTTATGCGACCGAAAAAATTTTGCGGTCGTATTATGGTATGGCGCAGTCGTCGGCGTCGGCGTCTGCGTCTGCGTCTGTGGCCAGCATAACTTTGTTTCTATGGAACGGATCATTATCAAATTTCAGTATGAGGTTTCTTGGCATGATAGCAAGCCCGGGTTTTAATTTCTGGTTTGATGCCCCACCCGTTTCAGAAAAAGGGGCCAAAAAGGGGTAAAATTGGGTATTTTCGTGTCTGTGGACACCATAACTAAATTCCAGTGAACGGATCATTTTCAAATTTTAGTATGATGTTTCTTGGCACGTCCTTGAACACTGGTTATAATTTGATGTCCCTGGCCGCACCCGTTTCAGAGAATGGGGCCAAAAAGGGTTAAATTGGGTGTTTTCACATATTTGACTGTAGAATCTTTATTATTTATCGGATTTTGATGGGGTTTCTTTCAAGGTACTCCTTAGAAAATTTCCAATCTGGAGATTGCCAACGAATGTCATGTGGTGCGTGCCGTTCACGACATAAATTGGGCCCAAAAGAGGCGAATTTCAAAAATTTATTTTTTTTATTTTTAGTATTACTTTGTTTCTAGCGGATGGATCATTATCAAATTTCAGTACGCGGTTTCTTGGCATGAGCTTAAGCCCGGGATTTAATTTCGGGTTTGTAGCCCTACCCGTTTCAGACAAATGGGCCAAAAAGGGGTTAAATTGGGTATTTTCGTGTCTGTGGACACCATAACCTTGGTTCCTGTGAACGGATCATTTTCAAATCTTAGTGTGATGTTTTTTGGCATATGCTGGAACCCGCGTTTTAATTTTATGTTCCTGGCCCTGCCCATTTCAGAAAAAAGGGCCAAAAGGGGTCAAATTGGGTGTTTTCACATATTTTACTGTAGAATCTTTATTATTTATTGGATTTTGATGGGGTTTCTTTCAGTGTACTCCTTAGAAAATTTCCAATCTGGAATATGCATCGGATTTCATGTGGCATGTACCGTTCACGAGATAAATGGGACCCAAAAGGGGCGAATTTCAAAAATGTTTTTTTTTTATTTTTAGTCTGATTTTGATGCAGTTTTTTGCAATGGGTTCCTTATGAAAAATTAACATAGCGTTGCACCATCAGATTTTGATAACTCGTTTCCTTTCCAAGCTATGTGGGGCCTAACGGGATCAAAATTGCAAACATGCAGATAACCTAAAAATATTATTTTTCATCTGATTTCAATGTGTTTTTTTTATTTATATTCCTCTCATTATAGGCTTTCAGAAGTATGTCAACAGATTTGCCTTAGCTCTTACCGTTTCTGAGCTATAAGGGATCAAAGGTTCCAAAATTGCAATTATAAGGAATATGTGAAATCTTTATTTTTCTTCAGATTTTGATGGGATTTTTTCTTTGGATTATTCTTATTGTAAGCTTTATTTTCACTATTCTGTGTTCAGCTAATTACTGTATCAAGCTTTTTATTGTGTCCATTTAATTACTGTGTCGAGCTTTTTACTGTGTCCACATTCGCTTTAAATTACACTTGTTCAAATTTCAGTGGTCAACATGCTGCGGTCGTATCATGCTGCGCTCTGCGTAGCCATTTATTTCTTTGAATTCCTCTTGATATAAGCTTTCAGCAGTATGTCAATGGATTGGTTGTAGCTCTTACCATCTCCGAGCTATAGAGGGTCAAAGGGGAATCATAGGGAGTCATAAGGGCTCATTTTTATTTTCCCTAGTTTGTGTCAAGCTAATTACTGGGTCAATCTCCTTATTGCGTCCATCTTATTATTGTGTCAAGCTCTTTCGTATGTCCATACTTACTTTAAATTACACTTTTTCAAATTTCAGTGGACATGCTGCGGTCGTATCATGCTGCGCTCGGCGTAGCCCTTTATTGTTGTAAATTGTATTTAAAACTAAGGAGTATCTCCCTCATGCAAAGCTCCGTCCTTAGCTGATTTTGGCTTTACATTATTGGTTATTTGTTCTCTATTAGTTTTAAACATCTTTGAGTTTATTGTCTTGAAAACGTTTAGATTTTATCTGCAGTGAAGAGACATAAGTTGTCGAAAGGCGCATATGCAGAATTTAAATTCACAGTAACTTCGGTATTTAGTTATTTGTTAGATGAATCATTGCAAGCTGATGATTATGTACTTTAGTATCCTAATGGAAAATTTACGTCTCCGCTTAATTTAGCTACGTATAGAGAATTTGTATTTCAATTTTTTTAGACTTCTACTTAAACCTAGCACTTGTTATTTTTAAAGAATGAAAACCTATGATTTTACTGATATTAGAGGATCACCGGGCAAAAAAGCTCATGTCGCAACTTCATAAGCAACGAATAGATTTGGAAATAAATGCATAGACAAAGTATTTACAAATGCATGGTAAAACAAAGCAATGGTACGACGCTTTTATTGTTGCTATTTATTTTCAAGTCATCATGAAGCCATCAACAATGAGCTTTGCTCATACCTCATAGTAAAATCAAGACTGTCCTTTTCACCGGTTTGAGCAGAATCCATTGCTAGATGTCGAGCAATGCTATATCAAGATCTCCAACCCATGGAGACAGGATCGTCAACATTCATAAAATTCATTGGCAAATTGTTCTTACAGTCGCTATCATTCGTTGCCCGACAAGAAGGCAATTACAACACTTAAACAACCAAAGGGCACCCATCGAGTTAAAAGTAAGAAAACTTCGCAAAATAAAATCATGAGGTGTGGGCACAATAAAAAGGTGGTTAGAATAACAATTGGAAACTGGATTTGCGATTGCGAGCAATAGCCGATGTCACTAAAACGACCAACTTGATAATTTCATCTTATTCGCAGCATCAAACTCTACCTTGAATTTAATTTTATTTGAAATCCGATTGAGTTGAAATTTTGACGTAAAATGGCGGACCTTTTGAAAATGTTAAACGCACACCATATAAATTCAGACGGTGGTCCAGCTCTGTGTAATTTTGAATTCATTCCATTAAGCCATTTCAAAGTAATAGCTCGGACAAAATTTGTTGGATTGATTGATTGATTAGTAAGGGTTTTACGTCCAGTGAGCAATATTTCAGCTATATCAGGACAAGAACAAGTTAATCAATTCAAAAACAAAAACAAAAAAACAGTAAGCTTTGTATATGTATAGATATTTTAATTGAATAGGGGCTAATTGATATCAAACGATAACAATAACAATATTGGTTGAATAAAAGAAAAAAGAAGGAAAAATAAGAAGGAAAGGATAAGAAGATTCTGCAACAATCAATCAAATCTATGACTATTGTAAATATAACATTGGACTGCTCTAAAAATATCAGCATTTTGATCAAAGGTAAGATTTGCATTTCCAAAAAGAATCATATCAAGGTCAATATTTCCATATATTCTTATTATTAGAAATAAGTTTTGTCGGATATTGTTATAAAGTGAACATTCTAGAAGTAGTGATAAGCATTTTCACAATTTGCACCAGTAACTTTCAAGCCATTTTAAAATTTCTCAATGCAAACCATACGATTTAAGTTTCTTTACAAGACCTTTTATCCATACTCGGTCGAAGGCCTTTGAAATAAAAAACAATACAAGTATGTTTTTCTCTTCAAGAGCAAAGCAAATATTATGGTAAATTTCTATAAGCTGATGTGTGGTTAAATGACCGGGTGTGAAACCTGATTGAAATTTTACAAAAGATTATTTGTCAGTAATAAATTAAAGATATATTTTAATACAACTCTTTCAAATCTTTGCCAACAGTACTTAAAGTGCTATTGGTCGAAAATTTGAAGGAAATTGTTTTTCACCCAATTTAAAATGAGGTATAACAACAGCGGTTTTCCAGTTTTCGGGGAAAGTTCCTGATTCATGAGAAAAATTGAATAACAGTTACAGAGGTGTACACACAGCTTGTGCAGTATATTTCAACATACGGTGGCTAACAGAATCTAAACCAGATGCCTTTCCTAATTTCAATATTCTAATTATATCTAATACATCGTTGTGTGTAATAAACATATTTGTCAGTCGTTCGTTTGTCCTTGGTATAAAAACGGATGGGTTGGTGTTGTCATCATCTAAATCAGATATTGAATAAAAATAATCGTTTAATAGTTCTGCTTTGTCAAGGTCGGTGTAAACAAGAGAATCATTTTCAATATCCATTAAAGGGGGAATACTACACATTGATTAGAATTTGTTAATCGTTTTATTAATTTCCAGTATGCTTTTGAATCTGAGTTTGGGTACCTGTCAATGAGTCCATTAATGTCTTCAAAAATGTGGTTCGAGCATATTTTTTCATGTTATTTACCTTATTTCTTTGTCTTTTAAATTTTACAGTGTCCTGATATTTAGTTGTTCGTTTCATTATTTTGTGTAGTCTGTCACGTCGTCCAATTTCGCGTCGAAGCTCCGAATTCAACCATGGTTTGTCATTAGATCGAATTGTTGCAGTCTTTAAAGGGATACAAATCTTGGCAAATTCAAGATACTTGGTCGTAAATAACCGACTTGCCTCATTTACGTTATTACAATTTTGAAATACAACTTCCCAGTTGTATTCGTCTATTATGGAGGATTTCCCAGATGATTAACGTATTTTATTTGCATTTCTTCAATGAACATTCCAATGTTCCTTTAGTAACACCTATAAAACTCCTTCTAAACTCCTGTCTTTTGTCTGCTAATCAATTACTCAACTTTCTATAGAATTCTATTGTATACCAATTTGTGCAGCCTGAAGGGGTTTACCTTGATACTCCAGTGATGACAAATTGGTATACAATAGAATTCTATAGAAAGTTGAGTAATTGATTAGCAGTCAAAAGACATAAAGTTAGAAGAAGTTTTATAGGTGTTACTAGAGGAATATTGGTATGTTCATAGAAGAATTGCAAATAAAATACGTTAATCATCTGGGAAATCCGCCATAAAAGATGAAATTCCATACCTCACGGGTATAACAACGTTTAATATTAATGGAAATATCAATACCAACAATGGTGCCTTGATGATCACTTACATCTCGTTTTCAACAAAAACCACAGAAGATTCCGAACAATTACACGAATCAGTTAATAAAACCACGTTTAATAAACTTGCTCTTGTATTACAAACCCGAGTTGGTTTATTTATTACATTATTAAGAGCAAATCTGTTCATTTTTTTAACAACAAATATTATGTCTTTATTTCAAAAATTTGCCTGTTACAGTTTACGTTATGAGTCCAAGCTGTTCATAACGCTCCCTGTTACATTCAACTATTTACCCAGGGTAATAAATAGTTATACTCATATAAATGCATACATATATATGTATACCACAATATAAGAAGATTATGTAGATTAATCCATAATAATCAATTATTTAAATATTTTTTTCAATAAAACTAATTTACAATGTTTATTTTCTGTTTTTAACCTTACATTAAATTCTTTGACAAATATATCAAACACATTTACACTTTTAGTTCTGCATTCTGATATATATTTTACGAAAGGATATGGAGTAAATGAACATGAGACCATAACACATGTGTTAACTCCAATAATATGATTTGTATATAGCAAAACATAATATTGATAAAAAGTAATTGAACCAAAAATATGCCTCGTCAAAAATTTTATAACCCAAAATTAGATGTTTCAATGTTATCTTGAAATTTATTTTACATCTACATAAGACTTCATGTATTTTCTTCCAAAAATTATCCAGATATGAACAAGACACAAAATAGTGTTGGTAATCTTCAATATTCCCACAGAATTTACAACGATTGTTATTAGCTACTTTCCATTGAAATAAGAGTTTTCTTGTCGGAATAATATATTGCAAAAGTTTCCACTTAAAAACTTTCAATTTATTGTCTTCTACAAACGAAAAAATAAATTTGTATATTTTATCTGTAAACAACATTTCTTTTATATTAAAGAAAGTTAACCATCTCTTAAAACCTATTGAGTTCTCAAATTTGCTATTTATAAAAGAATTGTAAATAAGTTTGTTAGAAATACTTAACAAAACTTTACCTTTCCAAGACAATTGGTTTCTTTTAAAGTTCACAACACTTTTTTTTTTATATTTCTGAAGTTAATATAGCCTTCCATTCAGAAGGTATGGATGATCTTAAGATATTTATCTCCGCCATCCAGTTAGTTTTATTTGTTAGTTTGTTTAATATAATATCTTCTGAAATGCAACCATTGTTATTAATTAAGTCATTTACATAAATGAGGTCGCTTTTTATCCAATTTTCAAAGACTAATGGTTTCTTCTGAAATTCAATATTTTTGTTATTCCACAGAATTTGTTTTCTTATTTCTGAAAATGTAGCGGGTTTATCTGATTTAACACTATTTGATAAATTCCAACATGTCATAATTTCCTTATAAAATTCTGGGATATTTTTAAAATATTCATGTACGGTGTCATTATCACAGTTTGTCATAAGAACTAGCCAATTTATACCCATAACACCGAAGTACTTATTAGGTATGACTTTCCAATTGGTCATATCCCCATTTATAAACCGTTTAACCCAAGAAACTTTTAGAGACCGAAAATAGCTCTTAAAATCAATCATTTGTAACCCACCCCGTTCATTATGTCAATTAAATTATGATTTCTAACAACTAATAGATCAACATTCAGATCGCCAACGATGCATAGATATGGCAAGATATCGATTGCTTGTTCAATTGAATTCTGAAGATCAGACCAATATTGATCAGTACTTGTTGGAGACCTTTATGCGGTACATTTGTGCAAATTAAAATTAGGAATGATAACCGCAGCCATATATTTTCACCACTGGCAATTCAAAGTCCGTAACTGTAGTTGCACTTCAATGATTTGCTAAGTATAATAATACACCGCCACCAGCGTAATTTCTGTCAAGTCGATATGTTTACGAAAAAACTGGAATACAAATATCGTTCTGCATCTAGGTTAAATTTGTAACACAAACGACATCATATTCCGATGCAATGTCTTCTAAGGCTTGTTATTTATTCCTCAAACTTCGTATATTTATATGAAATACAGTCAAATAATTTTTATGCGTATCAGAGTCGGGTCCCGGATTTAACTCAATATCTCTACACACTATTAATAAAGGAAGAATCAAAAATACAATACTTGTATTTCTAGCATTTATAAGCCTCTAAAAATATAAAGACACAACAGCTGATGTAGATTGTAAAGATAGTTTAAGGATTGATACTGCATCTAGTATGAACAACAAAAAACTTACAGATCTTACCTTTGTCCAATGTTTTGAAAAACCGTGGGTTTTACAATAGAATAGCCCAGTTGTAATTCTATTGGTGAAAAAAATCAACCATTTTCGAATGTAAATTCCAAAAACAATCGATCGACGGTAAACATTTAGAAAACAAGTATACAAATAGAAATAGATGACATTTCTGTTACAGATAAAATGAAACAAAGATAGAGAAATCAAGAAGATACAAAGAATAAGCAATAATTGTACACAATTGTTTGACTGTATATACATTAAAAGTAGCTAACTAGTGGTACTCTTTAAAAATTTAAATGATATGAATTTTACTAACTAATAAAATATCATAATTACCATAATGCTATAAGCTAAAGCAAAAGTAAGTAATTTTGTGTATTGGAAAAACGAGTTCACCGTTTACAAATGTATTGAACTGCTGAAGCTTTATTTATACAGGGAGATGAAATTTTAAAGACAAATAGTGAGCAGTAAATTTGTGATGCTTTGTTTTGTTTTCAGAAGAAAAAAAATGTAGAGTACATGTGAGTTCCTTAAAACTTAGGAATATGTGCATGTTTCAGAAATACGTCGTCAGAAATATTTAACGGTAGAATAATTAGTATGAGAACATGATTTCATTTTGGAATAACACACAAAAAAAAATAACAAAGAGGATTGGTCACAATGGCAATGAAAGTAAAATTTACATATTGTTGCATTTTTTGTGTTGTAGATTATCAATGTTTGTTGAAAAATGATTCAACAGAAAGTTCAAAATGCCAATACAAATTAGAGGAAAGGTATGTACAATTTAGTAAATAGTCCAGTAGAACAGTTGCTTTGGTCTTCCCAGAAGTTGAGCATCAATACTTTTCTAATTTTAAAACGTTGATAATATCGAGGAAGATAACTCCGCCGTAAACCGTAGGGTTCTGGGTAATGGTAATGTTAACGGTACATCAAAATTATACCCTTTCATAATTAGGTTAGCATGTCGTCAAAGAATTTGTTATTGATACGGTTTGATATATCCTTTTGCAGCATGTGTTTTGCTTAGGATGGTTTCTCGGGACACAGTATGATAGTGTTTATACATGTACTTTCTTTATTAATGTGCGAGTTATAGTATATTAATGAGAATATTTTCTGAGTAGTGCAGGATATCGTGATTCCGTCAGTGGTTTTATATATTCGGCCTTTGGCTTTTGAATAAAGAACAACAATTAAGTTTTTTTTATGGTTATATTGAATTTAGTTGGGGTTTGTTCCATATACAATTATCTGTACGTATAGCTCTGTTCTTATTTTTTGGCTCTTCTTTCAGATCCTATTGCTTATTTTTTTTTTCTATCAGCTTGTAGAAATATTCTGGTCTTTGGTCTTCCAAGTTTGACCTGCAGTGAAGAAACAACGGTTGTCGAAATGGCCATATGTAGAAACTAAATTTACCGTAACTTGTTATCTATACCTCTCCCTTTTATATAGAGGATTTGCAGATGATCGTATCATTTAATGCAATAATAATGGATGGATAAAAGACAATATAGACGGTGGTCTCTGTGCCTTCATTATTCGCTTTTTGTATAGGTTTCCATGATAATCAGCAGACAATGGTATATGTGTCTTATTTTTAGATTTTAATGATTTAAACTAAAACAATGATGAAATGTATTCATAAAACATCGTGTCTTCCAAAAGTAAAAAAACAGATTTAAATTAATTTCTACATAATCTCTCAAGAAATTCTATGACCGTCACCATAACATCGTTGAAAGATATGAAATATCGGTGTCCCTAATAAAAACGAATAATTTCAGCTAGATTCACGTCTTCCACGATTTGACTACCGAATTTGACTTTTTCCTAGATTGACTCGCTGACAATGCGACAGGTGCTGTTAACAGATCAAATATTTTACGACAGGATATGGAGTAAATGAACATGAGACCATAACACATATGTTAACTCCAACTGCAATAATTTTTATGAGCTGTATGGCCATTTCGGAAATTTATTCCTCATCAGCAGCACTAGAACCCAAACAGAGGAAATCCATAATTTCAAAAACTGTTAAAATGCATAAAACCAAACGAAATCCGAATAATCAGTAATATCAAATATAGCTACGGACAAAACTACGATGGTGGGAGTAAATCCTTCGGTTTTAGAATTTACATGAATTTAGATAATAGCAATTGAAAAAGTGTACAAATGAGATATTATCTCATGTACAAGTACACCATATCTAAGAAAAATAAAGAGCACACATCTCTACACGGGGAGTTGTTTTACCAACTCCACACTGCAATAAAAGACAAACTCCTGTATTAAATATTTTACGACAGAATATGGAGTAAATGAACATGAGACCATAACACATATGTTAACTCCAACTGCAATAATTTTAATGGGCTGTAATGTCACTCTCAGTGTCATGGGAGTTCACACAGTGAGTGTGTTTTGTTTTGTATTTTTTTTGCATGTTATGTTTTTGTTCTGCCTTTTGTGGCTGTCATTGTTTTCTCAGTGTCCTTTTTGCCATGTCTTTTCGACTGTGGTTTTTCAATCCTTTCTTCCTTCGGTTTTCTACTGCCGTTGTTTCAATGTTCAAAGAATACAGGTTATTTCTCTCGAACCTTTTAATAGTTGTAATTGTACGAGCTTATCAAACGGTGTATGAACTCAAAAATTCCCTTAATTTTTCAGTTAGAAGTAGACAAAGAAAAAAGGCCATTGCTGAGCATTATTTTTAATTCGTAAAATTCAATTTTTTGTTAAAATCATGTCTGCAGTTATTCTTCCTGGAATTTCAATATTACGTATCTGAAGCCAACTGAAAACATTTGGTCAGCTAGTAGGATTTTGTCCTTTCCATACAGTTTTTTCTAAAAACATAAAAACTTATGTCATTTTGATGATTTCGCCAGCAAAGAATAAATGTTCTGTGTCATCGAAAAATTATCGTTTAAGTTGACAATTTCCTATTCACAGTTCTATATATAAAGCAAACAATTATAAAAATAAACATATTAATAAAGGAAACTTGTATAATTTAAAGTTTGATTGACTGCAAAATGAAATGAAAAATATTTGCAGTAATCCTATCATAGATAAAAAAAAATCAAGAAAACAAAACAGAAGAGAATGAAAGTTTCCCGAATACGTCCGCTATTATTGTCCACCAAGTTGTCGAATAAGGCAGACCTTATTCCCAAATGGAAGAATCGACGTAATAAATCCTGATGAAAAATATCTGACTCTACAATACTAGTCATATCATATAAATATCACACAAACAAATACCTAAATTGCTGCATATATGTATCAGGTGGAGTTCCCAGTTAGAGATTAGTTCTTATATTTATCACTTTGGATTCTGCGTACCAAAAGTAGAAATTTTTTGTTATAATTCTTGACGGCTTGACTGTGAACTACCAATCTATGTAGGAACTGTCACATTCATATTTTTCGAAAGGATATTACAATTCATCGTCTATCGTTTTACGGTTTCTGAGTCAATATGCTAACAAGGTTTTGGGCATTGAAATCGATACTTAAACAGTTCCACAGGGTCAATGAGGATGCCAGGTATTAGATTGAAACCGTTTATAAATTAACGTTGAAAAAAAAACAATGCATACACCATTTTGTTCTAAAATTCTGTAAATCAAGCATTACCCCAGATAACTTCTGTACATTCAACACAAATAACTTTTTCACTTTTAGTACATTATGGAGATTGTTGTTCATTACACAAAACATGAGTCACAATTTCAAAATGTTTCTAGCCCAAGTAAGGAATATAGGGTTGGTTGTCTTTGCTTTTTTATAACATTTGAGTTTCTTGATATTCTGGTTATTTTGTTTCCATTGATTCATTTAGGTTTTACTTTTTGGGGCTATTTAGGGCTTGCTTTATTATGTGATTCATTCTGAAACAGAAATTGAAATATTTCGTTAAGATTTATGACAAACAGAATGATTTTATTACCAAACTGCTGAGCACTGAATATAACGGGCCTTTTCATTTGCAGTGTTTACGGGTGCCAGGGTAAAGCAGATCATGCTCACCCATCTGGAGCACACGCTGTTGTCTCCAGGTTTCTACTTGCCTCTGTCGTTTTGTGGTGTTCTAGGACATTTTTGTGAACAAATAAAGGGATATGTAGTAAAAATACATGGGACAAAATCCCTTTAAATACATGGTAAGATTAAGCAAATGGAACAACGCTTTCATTATTATTCTTCATCTTGAAGTTAACATGACAAAGGCAGGAGCAAACACTCCTACCTCATCGTTAGTTCAAGGTACCCCAAGCACCGGTTTCAGTGGAATTTACTTGCTAAATATTGAACACCGCTACATCCATGTATCCATTTTGTCATGGATGCGGGGTCGTCAACCAGCAAAAAAATATCGTGCAAAGTACTCTTACACTGTTGCGTGTTGGTTTTATCTTTGTCCTGCCGTCTCCATTTGTGACGCATCTGAATTGCAGTGTTAAAAATTGACATGTTACAATTCAGTTTGGAAGCTTTTTCAAAGAATGATTTCTGTTAACCTCATGAACATTCATCTCCTTTGTTTATTATAATGGCGTTTTGAATTTTACATACACATATTTGGAGATATTTATTTGGTCGTGAATGGTTTTATAGACATCATAATCCTCCTATTTTTGAGTCGATTTGACCTTGCTTTTTTTGTACAGTCATTCCCACTATGGCACTTGTTTTGCCCTTTGATGGACTAATCTGAATCCCTCGGCCTAAAAGGTATGGTACATTCGTAAGCAGAAGTGAAAAGTATCATAATTTTAAATTTTGCTTGTTTCTTTTTTAAACATTTTTCGTTCTGAAAGGAAGAAAAAACACAGACGGGGGTTGTTATGTGAATCCTTTACTGCTACAATTTTGTTTCTTTGAAGTAAATGCATTGTTATATTTATCAGGCATGTAACTAATTCAACAAGACAACTAATTACAACAAAGCCATTAGATACTCAAGGTAAGAATTACTTAAAATTGAAGAATTCTAATGAAAACGAGATTTGGAATTGCAAGCAATAGTCGATGTCACCCTTGACAAATAATTTGATGATTCCACCTTGTTCACAGCCTCAAAATCTACCTTGAAATCAATTTTCGATAAAATCGGAAAGTGTTTAAATTTTAGCGTATTTCGGCGGCCATCTTGGAAACAGCGGCCATTTTGAAAATGTCAAACGAACAGTATACAACTTCAGATGAGTAGTCCAACTTTGTGTATAGTGCAATCTGAAAGAGACTGAGTTGTGCTCCTTTTGTTTTGAAACAAAAGAAACACAAAACGGAAACACTAACTCATATCTTTTACAAAAAAAAACTTTGTGTATAGTTTGATATCATTTTATTCAGCCATTTCAAATTAATTACTCGGGCAATAATTATTGGAAGAATAAGAAAAATAATAATAAGAATAATAATAATCAGAAGAAACGTAGAATCCCGACTTCGTTTATGGTGACATAGTTAACAACATATAAATCTTTATTCCCATCACCAAATTACAAGGTACGGAGATGTCAACAAAACATACATTGTACAATGTAGAATTTCCGAAAGAAAGTGAACATGCAATTAACAATTACGGTAACAACCTAAGGGCAAACTTTATTATAAACTATTTTGATAAGTTTACATAGCTTAATTAATTCTACCAAAGTTTTGGAACACATTAAGTAACCAAGTGTTACAGTATTTGTTTTACATCTGTATTTATTTAGAATTAATCTATTTGCCTACTGAATTATTCCGATGTAGGTAATGGTATTCATCACCCAACCGTTGTTGTTGACATTTGCAACATTTCCTCTCCTTTCAGTCTATGCTTTGCCATCGACTAGATTAAATGGGTTAATTAGGATTACTAGTTCAAAGACGAATTAAAAAATATCTCTATCTTTTAAGATATCTTAATAATTTTTTTAATCCTAAACAATTCTTAAAAATTCTACAGTTCAAAGCTTTTGGAGTTTTCATCAAATGTATTCCAGACCTGTTTAAATTGATCAATTAAATTCATTTTAATAACTTTACTCGACCACTTTCTCTGAGATACAATTTTTAAACATCCAAATATATGACAATCCACAGTAAGATGTCTTTAATACGATTTATCCAAGAACAAAAACCTTCCATTATAAAGTACTATAAACGTGGGTGTAATTTTCGCTACATTCGTGATCAAGAAAATTCCGCGAAAATTTCCCCCGAATAATACTTTTTGATTTGTCCTGTGTAAAAGCAACGACATTGTCGAATATGAAAGGCACTTGGCGTGAAAATAACCCCCTCGTGAAATGTTTGTAGATTATCTGTAGATTCAACCAATAAAACAATATCATCTGCATACATTAAAACAAAAATTTTTACAAAACAGTTCAGTTCATTTCCAATTCATTGTGAAAGTGATTTTAAACTTACAGTGTTATAGGTAATTAAATGTTGTAAATATTCTATAATACATTGTATTGATTGTTTTTATTTTGTAAGGCCTTAATATGATGTAATTTGTTTGGCCTAGTTATGTAATTTGTTTACAATAAACAATGGTCAAGGTTATTACACCTTAGAACATGTGGAATATTCTAGAATTTAAATTCAGATTTTAACACATAGATTTTTCTAGATGTTTTTCTTACATAATCATTCTAGTCATGTGATTGTCAGTTGATTAGAATGTTCTAGTTAAATCTTGTGGATAGATTTTTCTAGAAATAATAAATGTATTTATATGAGGTAGCTGAAAAGGGTAAAGTCAGTCAGTTTAATAAGTTTATACAGGATTAATTAGTTTATATAGGATTATCACGCACATCTTTCGTATTGGAAATCGACATCAATTATTGTGAATCTATTATCAACTATTTAGTGAGGATTATAAGGATTATTCTATTGGACATTTATTGGTGGAATTAAGTGAACTGTTCATTTGGATTATTACTTGGACTTCATTATTGTCAGATAAGTTATATATTGTATTTAATTTGTAAAATAATTAATTTTTTTTCGTTTGATTAAAAAGTTAATTTGAGCCAATTTTGTTTTTTCTTTGCTGACTTTAATTGGTCATTTCTACCACATAACAGAAATTGGGGGCTATCGTCCGGGAGCTTCGAAATTGTTTAGAAAAGAAATTACATTTTTGTTTAATAGAAATATTTTTAAAAGTCAGCAATAATTTATTACAAGATGTCATTTGCTCCAGAACAATTCATGTCTACGTGTCAGGTGGAGAATTTTGAGAAGCTAAAAAAGGATGAGTTGATTATTTTGGGAAAACATTTGAAATTAAAGGTTAAATCTGGAATGAGAAAATTTGAAATTCAAAATGTGATCGCAAATTATTTGGTTGAAGAAGATTATTTTGATAAATCTGTTTTGGAGACTTTTGACATTCAAACACCTGATTTGGAAATTAGAAAATTAGAAATTCAGAAAGAATTAGAAATTAGAAAATTAGAATTAGAAAGAGAAAGAGAAGAAAAGGAAAGAGAAGAAAGAAAATTAAAATTACAAATTGAACAACAAGAAAAAGAAAAAGAGCTCAATTTTCAATTAGAAATGAAAAAATTAGAATTAGCTGAAAAGAATCAGCACCTTTCTCAGAATTCTCAGACATTTGATGTTGCTAAAAACATCAGGTTGGTCCCTCCTTTTCAAGAAAAGGATGTTGACAAATATTTTCTGCATTTTGAGAAAATAGCCCAGAATTTGAAGTGGCCAAAACATAATTGGTCAATGTTATTACAGAGTGTATTAATTGGTAAAGCCAGGGAAATTTACACTCAGTTGTCAGTAGAACAGGCTTCAGATTATGACACTGTAAAAGAGTTAATTCTTAAAGCCTATGAACTGGTCCCTGAAGCTTACCGCCAAAAATTTAGGAATGCAGAAAAACAGAGTGACCAAACCTATGTAGAGTTTGCTAGAACAAAAGAGCAACTATTTGATCGTTGGTGTTCATCAAAGAAAATAAATAACAATCATGAGAAATTACGTCAGCTAGTTTTAATTGAAGAGTTTAAAAGATGTATTAATACTGACATTAAAACTTTTATTGATGAACAAAAAGCTGAAACTTTGGATATTGCTGCACGTTTAGCTGATGATTTTTCACTTACACATAAAACACAATTTTTTAATAAACCACAGAAATTTTTCAGAAATAACAATTCCACAAATTTTTCACCCAAACCAACAAATGAAGTAAATAGTAGGCAACAGCCAGTAAAGAGCTCGTCCAAGTCCTATCCTCCCTCCCAGTCACAGAGACCATTCAAGTCGATTTTCTGTAATTATTGTAAGAAAGAAGGCAATTTGATATCTGACTGTTATAGGTTAAAGCAAAGGAAGGAAAGTGAA